>OZ035835.1:14270664-14410989 GCA_964034765.1 Knipowitschia caucasica | reverse complement strand
TAAAAGCTTTAAAGTTCGAAAGGACAAAATGGCTGTGTTAAAATAATTTTCTAAACAGTGCGGTGTGCAGTGTGGACGTTTAGAGGGGAGAAAAATAAGAAGTGAAAATGGTGTAAAAGTTCCCATTGCATTAAATGGCAAACTACTAATTGGATGATAATTGAGAAGAAAGCAATCTCAAAATCACACAGCTGTAATAAACACTCTTTTTTTTCCTTGTGAATTGAATCGTGAATTGTTCTTACTTGTGGCGTAGAAGACAAATTCGTGGGTACTTTGGAGATAGGAGCACTGCAGGGAAAGGCAGTGGCCAGTCTCACAGAGAGAGGGGTTCAGGCCAGACGGGACCTGATTATGGATTCAGAACTGCAACAGTGCCATCTTTTGGTCAGTCCTCAAACTACACATCTGCAACAGAGAAGCAATAGAAGTGGTTCAAAAGGTATGTCTGAGGTCTGGTCTAGTGTGGTGGAAAATATAATGGTTTGGGTTATATCACTGCTTAGGGCTGTTTGTGCTTGCTAATGTGACTTTAAATCAAATTTAGCGTGGGCTCAGGTGTTGGAATTCTTGAACAGAGAAAAAATAGCAAGGTTTTAATAATTGTGCAAGGACTGGCATGTATGTATGTGAGATTTAAGGTGTTTTAATTGCTCAGTATTACAAAGAAGAAATTTATAATTATTATAATACTAACTGTTCCTAAAAGCATTTCATTAGATACAGTATGTTATGTTTAACTGAAGGTAAAACTTGTTGGTCACACAGTATTATTTCATAGACATGTACATACTGTACCAGTCTTATTGGGAGAATGACTTGGGAGAAGTCTGTTCATACAGCAGCAGGAGAGTGAGAGCAGATAAGGCACTCACTGAAATAGAAAAGGCTCTGAAACAGAGAAGTGTCCAGCACAACTGTCTGCTTGTTTAGTTTAGTTTGGACAATGTGTAGTTACATAATAAAGACGGCTTCACCAGATTTAGCACCATGCTACTGTCCATCTGTAGTCCTTGTATGTGAGCATGGAGATATGGAAATAGTGAATTTTGTCAAAAAAGCTAATATTTATGGCTCAGTAAAAGTAGAACATTGTAAAGGCTTTCCAGTGAGTGGGTGTTGTCTATAGAACTACTGTATAGGCCTTAATGACTTTTGTTTCATTCTTCCATTACTGATGAAAACTTTACATTGTAACAGCGTAATGTTTTACGTGTTTATTCTGACATAAGAGATCTTAAATATTATTGTTTATCATCATTTTTCACTTCCGTTGTATTGTTGATTGCATTCTTTTTAGGTGTAAATACTGTAGGAATCTAAACAGTCATGACTCAGCTAATTATCACTTACATTCAAGTCTGTACCATAACACGATTCTCTCCTCTCATGTTCACTATCACATGCCACTGTACATTGCCAAACACTAAACAGTCTGGAGTGGGTACACTTGTCCTCAGTCTGAATAAATATTTGTGCAGCGGCGTCCCGGACCGCTCCTCCTCTGTTCCCACGCTTGTGTATGGGACATCAGGGATAAGGCTCGGGATGGGCTGTGACAGAGACTGACAACCATGTGCTCCAGACCCCCTAAACTGACATGTCACAGCGGCTGATGACTTTATTGTGCTGCCTGTCACTGCACTTAATCTGGGTGTCAGTCAAAGCCACACTGGCCCAGGCTCCAGACGGCCGCAGCAACGAAGGCCCACCCTTTTAATGACATTACATCTGGAGTAATGCCATTCAGCGTTGCACTGATATTATCTTCTATTTGCATCATTCAGTGACACAGGCAGGAGCCAAGCCGACAGAGAGATGGTCATTTCCCCATCCATTTCCACCGGCGAGACACATGTCAAGATGAAAGCGGCCTATTATTTACTGTAGCCCTGGTTTTTATCGCTCACCGACATGATGTCTCACTTTACCCTGAGCTGTCAGCGTCAGAATTGGACCATTTTGGTGTTGGGGAGATAGCAGTAAACAGGCATTTGATGTTTTATATTGGAATGATGGTTTGATGGGGTTGGTACTCCACACTGGATTTGGAATGGAATGGTTGTGACGCTAATCCACTTTTGAAAGATGTAAAAATGGGGATTTTGAAGAATCAAAGTAAGATTTATAAGAATCTCCATGTTATAGTAAACACAAGATTATTGAATGGTCTCTTGCAAGCAGAAGTGTGCAAGTCTATAAATAACAGGTGTCTTGGTAGATAACTGTATAAGCCTGACTTGTATTTGAACTGGACTTCAGATGGGGAAACCTGTACTTTGCACAACAGTGTCATTTTTATAACTAGCAAAAGTAGCAGATAAACCGATGCTATAACTTTTTACATTTAGATGAATTTTAACTTAAAAATGTGTCAGTTATCTACAATACTTTAAAAGCTGGGCTACCATACTTTCAAACCATAAAACATGTAATCATGTAAGAAAATCCTATGTATTTTTTGCATCCCATTTTTAGATAATCTTTTCAGACAGAACAAGTATGCAAATTATATTTTGTGTTCTAGTAATAAGATAAAAACAGTTACCCCAGCTTTAAGCTTATTTTTACTGTAATCCTCAAATACAGCGAGACTTTTACAGAATGGCGATTGATTTTGTACTTCTATTATAGACAGAAAACACATCCCACGACTCAACTCATTGAGGCGCAAACAGCATTTATAATATTACCTACTTCTTCAAACATTTATCTCGTCTCATAAACACTGTATTCTACGTAGCAACTCTCCCCCGCATCTCCTCTGCTCCATAAGTGTCCGCTCAGGTTTCATAATGACAATTTAATGAATACGTCTCCTCTCATTCCCTCTCTCCTGTCGCAGCCTAAATGAGGAAGTCACTCCGCAGACATCACAGGCACCCGAATTTTTCCTCTGGTCCCGCTCCTGTTGTACTGACAGTGCTTTCTCTCTCCCATCACAGCCGAGCCGCCTAATTAAATGTATTTAGCATCATAAATATTCCACGGGGACAGGTTGACACAGTGAATTAATGTCTCGCCTCAATACCACAGCCTCTCTATTGGCTGCTGTGGAAGGAAAGTTAGGCTGGTGCCAGGTAAATGCTACTGCCTGGTATAAATCAGCACTGGTTTTGTTTACTAATGGGGAATATTGGGATATGATAAAGGATTATTGAGTCTATAGTTGTTTAAAATGTTTTGAATATGATTGTTTGTAGGATTGCAAAATAATTCAACTGCATTGTTTTTGTTGTGTTTGTTTGTATGTGACAAAGATGTAGAAAAGAGGCTCGCCGGATCAACCAGATTTAGTGGCTGAATGCAAGTATTGGTAATCAGGTCCTTTTCTGCCATTTTGTCACTGTTCTTAACGTATCTATTTATCTATCATAATTGATTTAACCTGTACATCCCCAATGAGATTTCACGGGGAGTTTTTTTTTTTTTTTTATTTATTTTATTTATTCTTAAGGATAACCCCTTGAGATGAACCATCTCTTTTTCAAGGGGGTCCTGTGACAACATGAAAAACAAACATTTTATGATTTACAAAAAAAAACATATAAAGAAAAATAAGGGAACAGAATTCCAAACAAATAACATTCACATTCATTCAGCACCGCACTTCCAGAGCCCCCCCATCACCCCCCCACAGCTGACACTATCCAAGGGTTTCAGAGTCATATTAACTTGATTATGAATTGTTGAAGACTGAGAGCCCCAACCGTTGAATATAATCTTAGTTGTTTTCAACACAGTAAAAGAACACATTGCATATAATATGTTAAAAACAGGCACACGATACGTTTAATTTTGTAAATACAGCTGCTTTAAATTGTGGCAGGGAGGATAGTGATCGGAGTTCCATGGGCAGATTATTCCAGTCATGAGCCGCTTTAAATCGAAATGCCCTCTTTCCCACCTCTCTACGTACAATGGGGATTCTGAAATACGGAGAATTCAAATTTCTTAAAGAGTGTGAGGTTCTAAATGGAACCATATGTTGTTTTAGGTAATCAGGTACATCAAGGTAAATACATTTATACAAGAAGATAAACCAATGAAACTGTCTTCTTGCTTTGGGTTGTAACCAACTCAATGAAGAATATAGTGAGCAATGATGAGTGAAATAAGTGCATCGGAGTATGAATCTGCAGAGTGAGTTTGTAAGAGTGGTCAAGGGCTTAAGAACAGCATCAGTAGTATGTTGATAGACTATGTCACCGTAGTCAATTATTGGCAGCACAAGTTGCTGGACTATTCTTTTTCTGATGTCGAGTGTGAAACAACTACTTGACCTGTGAAGTTGGGCAAGAAGAGCATAAGTTTTATTTAGTATATGATCTATGTGTGGTTTGAAAGAGAGTTCTGGGTCAAGCCATAGCCCGAGATATTTGAAGGCTTCAGTGTTTTGCAGTAGAGTTTTATCCAAATATTGTATTGAGAGATTTTGTACGTTTGTGCTCAATGGTTTCCTGAACAACATACTGTATGACTTTTTACTGTTTATAATAAGATTGTTTTGAATAAGCCAATTTTGTATATGGTCAAAGTCATTTTGAAGGGATTCCTGTATGTGATGTAGGTCGTAATGGGAGCAGTAGATAACCGTATCGTCAGCATACAGGTGGACTTTACATTTATTTATAATTTTGGTAGATCATTTATGTATATGGAGAATAGAAGTGGACCAAGTGAGGACCCTTGAGGAACTCCTTTTGCTACTGTGGTGGTAGAGGATGATTCACCTCGAACTGTTGTATAATGTTTTCTTGAATGTAAGTAGGAGTTAAACCACAGCAAGGCACTTTTGGATAGACCAATTGAATAAAGCTTGTCCAGTAAGAGGTAGTGGTCAACAGTATCGAAAGCCTTGGTGAAGTCAATGAAGATAGTTCCTGTGATGTTTTGGTTGTCGAGTGCAGTATATATATCGTTTGAGAGATTCGTAAGGGCTGTAGTTGTGGAATGATTAGGTCTAAATCCAGATTGGAGTGGTGATAAAATATTATGTTCATTAATATAAGATGATAGTTGATTAAATATTAGTTTTTCGAATATTTTTTGTACTGTACATATTATTGAAATTGGCCTATAATTATTTATATCTGTTACATCACCACCCTTAAAAATTGGTATTATTTTAGCACATTTCCAAATTGTTGGAAGTGAGTTAGTATCGAGAGACAGGTTAAACAGTTCCGCCAATGGGAATATAAGAATCTCAGCTGCCAATTTAATAAATTTGGCCTCTAATCCATCAGGTCCAGCACTTGCACTTGTATTAATATTATTTATGACTTTGAGTATTTGGCATGGGTAGATTCTTTTAAATGAAAAAAAAGATAGAGGTGTTTCATTTGGATATGTTGTTTTACAGTATGGGGTTGGTTGAATCTGGGTACTAAGGTAGAAATGTTTGTTTAAGGCATCAGCAATCTTAGCGGGATTAGATATGATTTCATTGTTTATACAGATATGCTCGATTTGGTCCTTATTTTTACGATTAAGCACAGAGTTTAATTTGTTCCAGAATTGTTTTGTGTTTTTAAAGTCCTGGGATAAGTGTTTCTGATAAAATTGAGATTGTGAGTTTCTAGTTTGTGTGGTACTATCATTGCGCAGGCGTCTGTAGGATTACCAGTCCTCAGGATGTTTACTGCCTCGATATTTTTCCCAGGCTTTGTCTCTGAGTCTATATAGATTGAGGAGATCTGGGTTTAGCCAAGGCAAAGCTCTACCTTTGACCTTTCTAATTTTCATTGGAGCGTGTTTGTTGATGACAGTAGTAAGCTCTGAGTGAAAGAAGTCCCAAGCATCATCTATGTGTGGAATCAGAGAAAGGCGATCCCAATTAATATTAAGTAGATCGTGTTTAAACTGATCCACATTCATATTTTTGCATTGTCTATATTGGATATATTTAGGGGGACAATTGGGAAGCATAATTTTCCAGACACAGTATATTATGGAGTGGTCACTCATACAATCACTCATGACACCAGATGCACTTATTCGTTCCGGATTGGTGACTAGAATCCAGTCCAGTAGAGATGAGGACCGATTGTCTACCCTTGTGGGTTCATTAATTATTTGAGTAAGATTTGCACTTTTCACAAGGCTTCTTTCTTTTGCAGAAGACTTGTCTAGCCAGTTTTTGTTGAAGTCGCCAAGAATAAGTAGTTCACTCGTTTTGTGTATTTCTAGAGAGCTTATTGTATTTAAAATATTCTGCATTGTATCGGCTTGTGATGAAGGCGGTTTATAGATACTACCAATTATCAATGATTTGTTGGCATGTAAAATTACACAAAAAGGCTTTCGAATTGAATGGGTTCAATTGGAGGACGAATACATTTAGAGTTAAGGCTACTGTCAACATATATAAGTACACCACCTCCTCTTGCACCACGATCAGCCCTATAAATAGTGAAATTATCAATGTTAATTTCAGAGTTTGCAATGTTATGGTGTAGCCAAGTTTCAGATAGGGTAATGATGTTAGGTTTGTGTAGCGCAACCCAGGCACGGAGAAGGTTGATTTTAGATGGAAGACTCCTAACATTTAGATGTATTATTTTAAGGCCTTTAGTGTTAATCTAACCAATCAAATATCCTATAATTTGTGGGGGACCCCGGGTTGGACGCCAGAAGTGCTGAGCTGATACACGCGCTCTCACACACACGCACACACACACACACACAGACATTTAGCAAGACAAATGTGACAACAAATCCGGAAGAGACAATGTTTATCCTGATCCAGGATCAAAATTAGTAAACAAATGTAATATAATATAACAGGCCCTGATATTTACAAATATTATGTCGAAAAGTAGCCGTGAATATATCAACAGAAAACGAGGGCATACAGCAGATAGTTATCAAACTTTACGACGACCTGACGTCATCACGTCACGGCGTCCTATTTTACGGCAAATACTTAATGTAACTTAGTAATGAAACAAAATATCTGGCCCCAGACAGAAGACGGAAGGGGGTGTTACAGTACCTAGGCGATTGTTTTTAGTGGTAGGGGAAACTGGAGCACCTGGAGGAAACCTACGCAGACAAAAGGAGAACATGCAAAAATTCAACATCTGAACAATCATTCAATTGTTCAAATTATGAATTGAGTGCAGTGCGAGCCTTCCAGTTTTTGGCTCCATCTTCAGCCAAGAAGGCAAGAGTAGTGCCACCTCTCCTCTCTAAAGTCCTCCTCAGACATCTTTCATTGGACTTTGGCAGGAATTTTCACGGCTCCAAAGTGTTGAAGAGTGAAGCATTTCAAGCATATTTGTTCCACTTCTTACAAAAGCACTGTAGAAGCTTCACCGGACAACAAATAGGCCCCACTTCTGGAATCTGCTAAAGGGGACTTCCGAGGATTGCGCTACACGTTATTATGTTCATTTTAAATCCTGATATTTTTCCTAATTTCCCCTCCTTTTCTTTTGCGGGCTAAAATGTGCCTCTCTTTTCCTCCGCCTCAACACATGTAATTGCAATTTGCGAGAGCTAAACTAATTTTATGACACTGCAGCACCTGTATTCATCTCCATATTAATAGAAAACAGGAAGTATAAATTCCAATTTTGCAGGAGCTGGTGTCAGTGCGGATGTTCCTTCAGGGAAAAGTCTGTCTGCTCTGCATTAAAATATCGGTGTGCGCCCCCCACTTTGGCTCCAGATTGTCCCCTTCTGAGCCCAAATCAGATATGATAATTATGAATGGCACCAAAGCTCCATCAAAAGCCCTGACACTTGTAATATCCATATATGCCAATGCACACTTAAGTTTGGGGCTGCCTAGGTGTTGTGAGGTGAGTTATAGTGATCCAGGCGCCGCTCTGGAATCCGGGCCCCAGCGAGTCTCATTTAGATCAAATGGGAGAGTGATGGGCTCATTTGGATTAAGTGCACTGGCCTGAATATCCCGCAGAAAAGAACTTAAAGTTATATTCTGGCACCAAAGACAGTAATAAATGTCCTAATTTTACAAGCATAACCCATATTTTGTTTGTATACTTTTTATGACTTTAAAACAGGTCGTTTTCGACATTGATGTATGTATACTGTATTTGTTGGTCAAACTCTTTGACGCATCAACGGTGCACGCAGGTATGAATTATTTGGTCACCAGAAAAGGTTCATGAAAGTTTTTTCAGTCAATAAAGTAAAGAGCATTCATACAACATCAGCTCTAATTCAAATGCTTCATATACTAATGACTGACATGGTTCTTTAGACGAGTTTGAAATGAATGAATATCTAAGGCTGTGATTTCTCAACGATGATCAGATACAGTACATGTGTATTGCACTTAAACAAAAGGAGAATAACTCCTCTTGAGTTTAAATGAGCAAATTATTAATCACTGAATAATTGCAACATTGCCCTGCATTGCCCTGTACAGGTATCTGTGTGTATGTCACTCCGGCAGACAGCCGAGTCAGGAGCCACTGTCAGGTTATTTCATACAAAGCCACGACTGGTGTAGGTGGTCTTTTACACCTCATTAGGAACAGTGGTCTAATGAACTTAAGACAATGCTAATTAATAAAGGAACAAAGGCTTAACATTTGTGAAAGTGTGGAGTCGTGAGCTAGCTTGTCTGACAGTGTTAAACTCACCGCAATCCCTTTGCCTGTGATGCGTTGCTCAGCGGCATGACCGCTTGGCTCAGGCAGGTCAGCGGGAGCAGCTCCATAGCTCAGCTGATATAGTCACCTGTGACAGTCCTTTATGGGCTGATAAAGTGAAGGGAAGTCTCTCCAGAACAGAGGCCGACTGGGCTGAGGGCGTCCCCGGGGAGCAGGTGTCAAGGTTGTCTATCACAGGGCTGAAAGGAGAAAAGGGACACGTTACCGGGCTCCATTGTACGCCGCTTGTCATTGACTGATCGAGTCCATTTAGCTGGCTTTCACTCTGAATGAAACCACCTGAATAGATGAAAGCGAGACAGCCCCTCTGACAAACAAGGAGCCCAGAATATTCATAGAGGATCTGTGAGGAAAAGATTAATGTATTAGAAATTAAAATGGGGCCCGGACGTATGATCTTGCTCTAACACTTGGCCAGACCTGTGTCACCCGCCGCTAGCACCTCAAGTCGGCACATGCCTCTGCCAAGGTGGAGAGGACTCATTAAGCACCTGCCATTGTGTGAGCGGAATAATCAAACTTAACCCCCCTCCCGAGCCCCCTGCCGCCATTCTTTCCCACCGCACTGACAATGAATAATTCCGGAGCCATTTGCAATGTTAACGCCACATATCTGGGCCATCCATGCCTTTATGATAAGAGCTCCAATATGCATTTCAACAGTGCGAACAGAGGCAGCGTCCGGCGCATTTCAAAGGACACCTGTCAGTCATCTGAAAGAGCTGTCAGTCTCTGTCACGGTGCGCTGCCAGCCAAATGGCTTCACAGATAATCTTTACTCTTTCCCCGGCTCGGCACACCTCTCGCTTTCACATCACAGAGGTGGCATCTGCAATAGACTGACAAGTGATTTACACTGAAAAATGAATTTGTGTGTAAACTGAAAAAGAAGGCTTCATTCTTTTAGGCAACGCTCCTCTCGGTTGGTGTACTGCTGTATCAAATATGATATCATATATGTAATCTGGGCCACGCTGAATGTCATTATGGGTGATACCTCAAGCTGCAGGCGGCTGCTCAGGGCCAACTTACAGACACATCAGGGATCTTAACGGGATATAAGAGTGTATGGAGCATATTGGACGATTACAAACAAGTCTTGTCGATTATCACCAGCAACTTTAGTAATTGTTTCTATAATTCTAATTGCATTGTAAGAGGAAAAAAAGAGTCAAAGTAGCAGGATTGCTACATGAGCTCCTGAATCCAGGATACTTTCTAAACAGCAACCGTTTAGACAAACTTTTGTCAAAATTATTCCTAATATTTTTTCTTATATTTATTTCTGTTGCATCTTTCACTTACACAATTTCAGGGCTCCACTTGTTGTCTGTTTCACATAGAATTTTGGCAAAAACTGCCACCTAAAGACAATTCTAGTAAACTGCAAAGGGTCATTCAAGTCAAATGTTGCATGGTTAAAAGACAGAAAAGTCATTTAAGGACTTTTCCGTGATTGATACAGAAAGATGCTAACAATTGCATTTATTATTTATTCACTCCACACACTGTGGTGGTAAATACTACTATTGTTGCCATAGCTGACCTGAAGTAGCCTGACAGAATTACTTTAATTACAAACAGAACATTTGTGTTTATTGCCATTGGAATCCTTTACAAAATGACATGTGCTCCACTTGCAATTTTTCAGTATTATGTTCATTAATATAAAATGATGCATATATTGTTCTCCTAAGCCTACAGATACACATCCTATTTCTACTTACTTGCTGACTTGTGTAAACACATAGATTTGTCCTTGCTGTGTCCTTGCGTACACAAGCCAACAACGTTTCATCATAAGACTGCATTTTTAGCCTCTTCTCCCTTCACAGTGCGGCTTGCTGATCCCTCCCGCCCTCACATGTAGGCCAGTCATTTGTTAAGCACCACTAAGTTGCTTGTGTGCCACCAGCTGTTGGTGATATTTACAGCTGAGTGGTGAGGATGTGTTTGGACTCAGGCTCCAGGGCCCATTGCGACACAGGGGCCAGACGCACCTCCCTTTATGGATGCTCCTTGGGCTAGACCGGCCAGCAGTCACAGCCCAGCACACCGCATCACAATACAAAGGTGCTCACAATGACTGGGAATGACTCGTGGAGCAAGAGTAGTTTCCGCGTGGCATGGGCAGCTTGCCGACTCAGCAGCAGAGAAAGTAAACCTTAGTCGGTATATGACCTTTTGTGACGAGCTCCAAATTCCTCCTGAATATGTAGATTGTGGATTTGCCTGGAGAAGACTGGAGATAGAGGGACATTAGATCATGCACACTAGTCATACCAAGTAGATTATGATCATTGAAGGGGCAAGGACTGTCGCAGAGTGTCAGTGATGAAGATTTGGGAAAGATGCCAAAAGTCAATACATGTAAAACGGCCCCTAGCTCTTTAACCTGTATATAGACTTACATGCCATACAGAGTTAAATGAAGATGAGCAGTAGGCCATCAAACAGCATAGTATAATATAGTAATAATGACACATTGGTTTTATATAGCTTTTCAAAAACTCAAATTTGCTTCACAATTCAGGACACATACACATTCATACAGACACACAAAACTAAAAATCTAAAAGCAGGAAAGAAGAGTGCAATATGTTCTTATTTCAATATCCATAAATACCACGTGTTGTTTGTCCCAACAGAAAGAGTCTTGTAAAAGTAAAATATTGTGACCGAGTCAAAGCACAACATGCTATCTTCTACAGTATGTTACGTGTTTGAAGTTGGGCTGAGAGCAGACGTGAGGGTGGTTCACTTTTTTACTTTATTGTCTGGAAAAAGCCAATCTAAATCTGTGATAAGAGAAAAAAAAATGCATGTGAAAGGTAGTGATGAAACCAAACTGTTCTGATAGCCAGGAACTAGTTAGATGGATTTTATTACTAAGTTATTTTTTGTGGTTTTAAGTTAGATACCACAGCTTTAAGAAAATATTCAGCCACAATGTGTCCACCCACCTTAGCACTTTATAACCAAAATGAAAGAAACAAGTTAGCTAGAAAAAGTCTCTCCTAACTGCAAGGACGTTAGCAGCAACCCATCAGATTGTTTACAACGTTAGTCATGAGGTCAAGGGTAAAAAGTTTACATTTTCTACTTTCCAATTACAAAAAAGCGATGAAAATGCCTCTACTCACTCATTTCATTTTCATCAACGAACAACAGCAATTTGAAGAGCAAGTGGAATTTGGCTGCTACTCACTGTCACATAGTTTCTGCATCTTTTCCGGCCATAACAGAGAGCTCATTGTGGTCTATGGAGGATCTAGGTCCAGCATTGAGTCACAGTATGAATGTTCACTTTGATTAGAGAGCCCAGTATGCTGCTATAATCCTGCTCCTTACTCACTGTGCTGTTTGTCAGAGGGGGAAAGCATTTAGACTGGTGTAAAGTTCAAGGAGATCCAGGCTGATGGAGTGACATATGCACCAACGACAACAGGCTCTTGTAAATGAAAACATTACTGGGACAGATGAGCACATGCAGTGAAGGCAGTGTTACGAGTTAATCAAATCAACAGAATGCTGAACACTAGCACGCAGTTATCTTGTCTTTTCTGATTTTTGAGGCTCTCACACAAATGAATGTCAACAGACGAGCTTGTACAACAGCTTCCTTACAAATTATTCAGTGACTACAATTTACCAGTTGAAAAAGTCACCAGAAAGCCATTTACCTGAGTCACAAATGAGTGTATAATTGAGTCCTTAGGGAGAATAACTCAGCTTAACTACTGGAAATAATGTGTAAATTCAATACATTTCCTAATGAGCTCATTTGGGTCCACCGCAATTATATTTGCGCTTTGATCGGATTCTGCAGCTGAGTTGAGGTGAATAAAAGCAGCGCTCCCTTGTATTCATTAAAATTAGCATATGGACCTGTCAACACTTCTCAGAGGCACATTGTAACAATGCCATTTAGCCGCACATCAGGCTGTGCCAGTGGAGTGAATGTGCTATGGGTAAATGCCTTGTGTACCAGGTCTGCTCTGGCTCTGCTTTAACTGCCAGGGCCTGGCCCCTGACCAGGGCCCATCCACATCAACACCGCTTACCTTCCACTGAAGCCTGGAGCACTGACCTGCAGAGGCAGAGCAGGGAGCACTGGGGACGACGCCACACCAGACTGAGATGCCGTTGCTAACTATAAGACAAAATAAATGTTTTTATTGTCAATAATGAACTTTCTTTATCACTTCTAACCTACATACAAACCTATATTTAATATTTGTCATGAGTCATTTGTATTTGTATTCAGAAGTTTAGGATTTCTCTAAGAATTTCAACACCAAGAAGAATCACAAAGAAATATTGCATCAATCATACCACACTTGCTCACCTTGCCTTAAGTCTACCAGTCTCCATCAGAGTCTCACAGGTAAAGTTGTTCTTATCAAGCGCAGCAGAAACGAGAGGCTACAGAGAAGAATAGCATTGTTGTTGTTTGTCGTGGTGACGATGGAGCTGCCAGTCAGTGGAGGCATTGTTGCGCAGTGGAGCAGACCATGCCCATGCTGCTTTGTTGTGCCAGGATTTAAAAACAGGAACGAGTTATCAATAGACCACAGACTATTGGAGTCAGTGGGCTGTGCCACTCGATACACTTCAGATCACAGCCAGCCCAGATCACACACAAACGGGCCGCCTCCAAGACAGGATCTGCAGATGGACGTCTGGAGTCAGTCAATTCTGGGATTCATGACTTTAGTTCAATGGAAAAACAAAATAATATATATTTACAAATCACTGGTAATCACTGCACATTTCAAAGATTATTAAAGCCTGACTTGATATTGTTTTTGGGCTAACTAACCTCAAACGACAAAAACAGTATTATTGGCCTCTGTCACATCCTTCGATCCGCTTTTTCAAAACAGAAAAATTTAAAAAAGCACCCTCGCAGCCCATAGTGTCAAATAGTGACTCACAGGGTTCTTTTCTACAAGTAAAATGTTGAAGATGAAGACAGCATGTTGTGGTCTGATTTTTCTGTTGGCACAAACCACATTTTTTAAATATGGGGGGAAAGTTAGGCAGCCCTGCTTTGAATGCAGAACAAACAAAAACAAAATCAGTCATTTTCCATCAGTTAATCAGAGTTTGCTCCCCATGCTTTCAATCTTCAGCCATCTCTCAGCCTCTCAAATAAATAAATAAATATAATTAAATACAAGACGCTATTGCAACCCTCTTAGACTCTGAAATATAAAAGTTTAAATAACCCACTATTCTGATATGCCCTGGAGGTATAGCTGGATGGATAAACAATTACCTACATAAAAAGAAAAGAACGAGGCAAGAAGAATCCTAGACCTCCGCTGCTCCTCCTCCTCTTACCTGCAGCAGTGAACTCCATTGAACCGCCTGAGGACCACTTTGATATTTCCATCCTCCTGGACCGCATCTAACACACCTAGACTGGAGGTCAGGAAGAATCAGGAGAATTTCCAGCCAGTGTTTCTCTGTGTGTCACTCTCATTATGCGAGACTTTGGCCAGTGTTGGAGGCCATAACTGTTCCCAGACCTGCACTAAAGAAACCGGACCAACTTGAGTTTGTCAGTTAGACGCTTATTAGAAGATTACATATTCACACGCGAGCAGAGGAGAGCGTAATGAGGCTGGAAAGACTTTGTGATGAATTATTATGGGCAATAAGATGTCTGTTCCATCAGACAGGGTGAAGAAAACGTACTACTTTGGGTTTCCATTTGGGTAAAAGAAGGCGACCGGCCAATTGATTGGTGAGTTCATGTTTTTTTACCCAGTTTAATTCGCAATACATGTTCTGAACACTGTGGGGGGCATAAATGCAGCAGATAGCAATACTGACTGCTGCAGGTACTGTCTATTTACTGACTGCCGATACAATACTTATCTCCATATACAAGACACAACGTGCGTATAACACAATCTGATGTGATATTTTTCTAAATAATTCGATGCGGTTCAGTAGTTATCTAATGCTTTGCCCCATTTTACCAAAAATGCTATTGTTGCATTTATATTTCATTTATAGAAGGTGATAGAAGATATCTAAATATAAAACATCTAAATATATACAAATGATTTCAGACAAACATCTAGTCAGGGATTACCCATGCTTCTGGGTAAGCTTGAATCATTTTAACTGCACAATTTAGATATTCACTTGGGACATATGAGTCCGGTGTTACCCATGCTAGAAAAAAAAAAGTAACTAAATAAAAAAATCTTTATTGTATTTTTTTAGATACACATTATAGTAACATTCATTATATTGGAAAGAAAATTAAAGGAAACAGTATCCTTGAAATGTTGTAACTGATCCTGAGCTCTGAATGCAGCATCTGACTTTAGAAGTGCACAAACGTTTGTCCAAACATGGTTCTGTGTGGAGTAATACATCCATGCTCAAATCTCCTCGGTCCCTTGGAGCAGTAAATCCTGCAGTCCTGGGCCCCAGCTACCTGATTCAATCAAGTGTGCTACATTGTATACCCATGGGCTACACAGTGACTTGTATTTTAATTAATAATATAATACGCTGCTCTCAAAGGCCTGGCCTGTGGCACTGGCTTTGTGCTTTTTGTGTAAATACTCTCCAAATCTCAACCATGGTGCCAGAAGCATTTTTCAACGCGTTTACACTCCATTCGTCTAGATTTGAGACATAAGCCTGGGAAAAGTGAAGGATTTAGAAGCCTGGAGAAGTGAAGGGAATTGGAATTGTTATATGAAAGAAAGCCTATTTTAGGACGTGGAGAACAACACTATTTTCAAAAAGAAAAGAAATAAAGTCCAAAGTGAAGTGAAAGTTATCGTTGCAGGCAACGAGAGGCAGAGCCGTAAGTGTGATGGCTGTAAGGAGAGACAAGCCGTGTGAAGGGTAAACGCATGCTTCTTTGGACATCCTACGCCCCAGAGGAGGCCCCGGGGAGTGCAAGGACTTCTGGGAAAACGGCTATATTCAACCTTTGTTATATGTCCCAGATACCAGAGGATTGTGACACAGTTGCTGCAACAAACAAGGCAAAGTGAATATATTTATAATTACTTTGATCCAAATGTAGTAAGATCTTCAAAATGAAACAAATTCCAACTCCTCAGCACAGTCGGTATGTTGAATAACTATAATGATGAAGTACTTTGATCCACAAAAATCATCTTCACAAAAGCCTATTAATAACATCACAAGCAAAACACTCAACCCTCAAACAATTGTGTTACATCACAGAGACCCTCAGAATGGACCAAATGTTTTAATTAGTGAACATGAGCTCAGCCACAAGTAAATGTGAAGTGATTATTTGTGCCCTGGGAGAAAGGCCGTCTCGGTGCGCTCTGTCAAAAGGTCAATTATGGCCCCAAACCGGCGTGCAGTGACAGTGACCTGGAAGCGCTGCCCATGACCCCACATCCAGGGGCCCAAAAGAGTTGATCATCTAACATGCAGGCCGCCTCGAGCCATGGAAATCTGACATTTGTCCTTATTCAAATGAACACAAACAATATGCAGCGCATGCCTTGGCCTAACCTGTGCCAGAGCCAAGGAGCACAGACCAGCACAGAGCAGAAAGTAGTGAGCCCTCACAGGCTCTTCACAATCATAAAGGAAACACGAGCAGCCTACACAATACATAGTTGCATTATTTTCTTGTTTCAAAAATATCATGATAATGCTTTGTATTTTTTCTTTATACATCTCAACGTCCTTCATACTGCTACCAGAAATGTATTTATTTATACATTTTCAAATGAATAGGGTGAAAAAATCCATTGCACTTTCAAAGATCTGTTTATAGTTAATTAGCACAAAGTTATAGACTAGCCTAAGCACGCAAGGCCATGGTGGACACTGGTCACTGCAGGTCAATAAATTCACAAAATCCGATCCAACATCCCTAGTTTTATAATTGCCTAATTATAAAACGGCAATTGGATCAGGCAAAAATCTAGCAAATGTTTAACTCATGTATGACATGAAATCTTTTTGTTCCACAATCCTTATGTGATTGAGTAATTATTAAAGGTATATGGCAGGATTTTCTTCTTCCGGGTGGATCATCTAGACTATTGGTTCTCCTTATTGTCAATCATTCTGGTGATATGTGAGACACGTTTTGAAAGGTGTTCCCTCTGAGGAGGGCGGTTCTTTTCTAAAATTCAGGAAAATTATCCTATATACTACCTTGAACTACTGAAGTCAAATCTAGATCAAGACTACTTCTTCCCAGGTCAAGTTAATCTCACTGCATTCCCTTTAAACAGGTCTGTCAATGTGTATCGATGTGGACTATGATCTCCAATGCTTTATACCAGGCATGACCCCGAATAGCACAAAACCTCCGGTTGCCCTAACATCTCTGTTCTGGTCAATGCCAGTTAATTTCCTCATTCCTGCCTATGGTTCTCATTATTTTTGAAACAACACAATACAAATCAGGCTTCTTGAAATACAAAAATCTAATCATGACAACCCTAAAATGAAAAAAAGACAAAACAACAACAAATACCAATGAAAAATGTAGTCGAATTGATATTTTTCACATTTTAATTCCCATCACAAGGAACAGAAGGAAAGCCGTGGTGTATTTCAGATTGCTTTGGTGTCTTTGCCCCAAGCCATGCAGTGATATTAGTTTTAAATACAGATTGCTGACAATAATGGAACAGAAGACTCCATGCTTGCAACACATAAAGCTATAATAGTATAGGTCCAGACTGGAGCGGATTGCGTCGCTCTCCTTGCTGCACTGGACAATCAAAAAGATGAAATAAATGTAGCTCTGTCAACTGTAAACTGTTATCGACCCTTGACAAATGAAATGTGTTCACGTTGGTCGATCAAACGCATTATCTGTGGTTTCCAGTCTATTACCAGCTGAGTCTAAAAGCATCAATAAATAGAGTTGGGTGGCCCCAGCTAGATTTCCTTCGAGCTGGGAAACATAGACCTGTTTAGTCTTGATAAACATTGACTGTGTGTGTTTGTTGTGGTCAGGGAAGTTAACTGGGATCATTCCGAACAGATGAATTAGCAATTAGTTACCAAAACTGCTATTCAGGCCAGTTCACATAACATGTGACCGGCCCTATATTATAAGTGAGTATGGATTGTGCAACGCTAATATACCATCAATTGTTCATATTTAGCCATAGGGTATGACATGCATTGTGTTAAATATAACATTATATTATTTAATTTTATATTTAGTGCATTATAGTCCTTTTTTTCAGAAAATGTATATAGCACTTTATTGGGCACTCAAAGATGCTTTACAAGTCGTTATTCTTTCATTTGTTTTTTTATTTCAAACATGCACGAGATACAAACAATTATTCACAGGAATTTCACTCAGGAAGTAAACTACTGCTGTAGCCACAGCTGCCCTAGAGGCGAGGCCACCAGTATGTGCCATTGTCCCCTCCGACCACCACACACAACAGACTTATTATAGGCATTGTGTGTGTCTTGCCTAAGGACACAACAGTTTGGCACTTTACAGCCACAGCCGCCCCATCTGGTGTTCCCAGAGGTCTCCCATCACAGCACTAACCAGGCCCTGCCCTGTTAACAATGTTTGTATTGTCCATAGAGTGGGGACTCTTCATTTTATTAAGGAAATGGCTGTTTAGATACTGAAGGTTCTTATAATGAGATCGTTTCAATCCACTTTATCAAAACAACGCTCAAGTAGAACATCTTCATAGAGAATTATCTGACTCATAAAACATCTTCTGTGCATGCTTAAGTTTATATAAGGTGCAAAAAACAATAAATCAATTTCTAAATTAGTTGGCACCTACGTCAATAATCGATTAATTGTGAGTCTTTGATTCACTTTTTACAGCTCTAATTGTCTTTATACGTGCTCAGTGTTGTCTTCAACCAACAAAGTAGAGGACATTTACTTCTATGAATAGTTAACTAAATATTTTTTTTCCTACGCATACAAAAAATCAGCCAAAATAATGTGATGGGTAATTTCACTGTAGCCAGAAGAATTTGATATATTTTGTGGCTGCCTATCATGAGCTAAATTTTTATTCAAAAATTGTTAAAATCCCACACACAACAAAAGATGTGCAAGGGGTATTTACAGTGTTCCTGAAATATGCATGAATCAATCAATTCCTTATGTTTGAATGAGGCAATATTACCAGAACACTTGTATAACAAGGTTACAAGCTTACTTGAAGTTGATTTAGCATAATGTCTCCTTTAAGAGTAATAAAACTGAGTGACTTGACTTTTGCCAAGCACTTGTGCCGCACCTTCATTGTGAGGGGTGCTTATGTTCGAAACACTTGCCCCTAATGCTAATGCCCCCATAGACCCCAAACAAGTGAAAGCCTTCCAGCTGGCAAGCTATGTGTGCATTTGGCATGTTGGCAGGAACATGAGAATTAAACCTATATGGCCCCAGCATGCAGCTAAAATATCAGCGGAGTCCAGCTCAACACCAGGGACATGCAGGAGGGAAGCATGTCAATGGGACAGAAAGAGCCTCCTGGCATTCCTCCATTCACATGCAGCGAGAGTACAGAAGGAGCAAAGTCTGCGTAAGGGCAAACCGTCAGAGAAGTAAAAGTCATCCTGAAGTTGGACAGGAGAGTGAACGTGCCTCAAGGACAGACGTTTGGGTTTCAAAATGATGTCTCCAAAGTTCGAGGCCATCTACAAGGTGTGTGAAGTGTCTTGCCAAAGGACACAACAAAAGCGTGCAATACTCGTAGCAGCAAATCCTCAAATTTGAAACTAGAAGGAACTAAGCTGTTTCTATCTACAGGTATATGCTGTGAGCAGAAGTTTTTCCCTCCATATTAGTTTGGCTGAGTTTGAGCAGCCTCAGATGAACCCAGGTGGAAGCTGCTGCCTGTCCTTTCAAACAGCTGTCTGAGGCAGGAGACTGACAGCCGTCCACAAACCTGCAGCCAGAGGAAGTGCTCCTCCACCGTGATAGAGCAGCTCTGATAACTCCTTTATTATGGAAAATTATTTTAAACAGTATAAAACGTCCGGGTCTCATTTTTCCCCATGTTTCTGACACTACCACTCAGCCTATTGATAAGATGTCTAAATTTATTGCAGAATAATTCTGCAGGAAACGAGATAAAAGGTTGCTGAATAAAATATGAGGCGAAGGCTGTAAATTGTAGCAATGCATATCATTTCATTCAAATGTAGGACGCAATTACCATCTGCTACACTCATCAGTCCCCTCCTTTATGACTTAATTATATGTTTAATGCTATCAGATCAAGGAAAGGGCAAAACAGATGAATGGGGAGGAAAGAAAAAGATTCCGCAACAAGACAAAAGCCAGATGAAAGAAGAATAAAAGGCTGGAATTGATTTCATTCAGCGGGAAATAGGAAAAGTTAATTTAGATACCATGCTCCCTCATCTCCGGCGCCTTCAGTGATTATCAAGCCAGCGTGTTGTCTATAGGCGTCACAGCCACGCAACAATACACGACAAGTTCCTCAAAACTTTGAGGTCCAATTAGAATATGACAACGGGTGTGACATGTGAAATGATCCAAGCAGCGATACATCAATCAACAGTCAGACGTAATTAGTCACATCTTTTTGGTCCGAGCCTGAGCGCAATACGTTTCAGACAGAGGGGCAAACAGTGAAATGCGTAGGAAAGCGTAATTTAAGACAGAAGTGAGTAAGAACTAAAGATTGTTCTTGAAAAACATAAGATTAAACTGTGGTTGTGTGTGTGCCTGGGAAGTATTTCATTCTAAAGGTAGCTTTATGCTTTTATCAAAACATTACTTCCGCCACTATTCAATATTTCACCATGATATCAACTTTTGAAAACCAAAAAAAAAGTTAAGCTCAACTTTTGACTTGTCCAACTTTTGTTTTGGATATGGATCACGTAAAGCTTGCGTTGACAAAGAAAGCCGGGTGGTCCAAATGGCTGAGGGCAGAAAAGCTGGCCAGTGGGCATCCCTGCAGCGGGCACTCTCCGTATACTGTGTACCTTTGGCCAGAACTCATTACAGGGTGACATTTAGCACGGTGCTGTCCATGCCAAGTCAGCCCTCTGGATTGAGACAAATGATGTAGTTATTTTTTTATGTCAGACATTAAGTCATATCCAGTGGGAGCCAAGGCAGTATCACCTTCATGTCACCTGCAAGAAAAGGAATAAAGGACTTGGCCCTCCTTTAAAGGGAAGCTGTTTGAGCCTCTATTTACAACAAAAAGGAGCAGCCCAGAATGAAAGTGAGAACCACTCGGTGTAAGACCACGGATTGGTATTAGGGACAAAGACACAGTTTGACAAGTGTTAGTTACTGTATACACACCACATATTGATATTATAATTTTTGAGATTGCTTGAGAAACTGTATTTCAATATCTTACATTTTATTGGTAGTAGAGAAGATCTAATAATGCAATACTGTAATTGCGTAGTGTGTTAGTTTCAAAAATCAAAAATGTATTCAATGAGGTAAAGTGCATTTGTTATGTGGTCAGGCCTCACTTAAATAAATATATCAAAACAACATTTGTTCAAAGAGATCAAATGGTACTTATTTATAAATGATGCCTTTACTTTTGCATGTTGCTGACGTCAGGACTGCAGTTAAAGCATGTGGTCAGACTGAAGGTTTCACATCATCTCAAATTTCATCACTACAATATATAAAAATAAATAAATATCACAAAAACACTCTTACCAGAATCAAGTAGATCTATGAAAACAAATCAGACTCATCATGTAGGCCACTGACGGTCCTCCAAGAGTGTACTATGGACACAGATTAAAGCAGTTTAGTAATGAAAAAAGTAAGAAATTGTATTTTCCAGAACATATGCAACACTTTTGTCATGATAACCCATCTATTAGACGGGGTTGAATTGATGACTTTGTTTTCTGTACATATTGTTTGTTTTGCTTGTGTGTTGGTAAAGCATGCATTTTTTTCAAATAAAAAAAAACAGGTACAATTCTTTAAATATACTCCTCAATTTCACCATATTTCTAATACTTGATCAAGACTCAAAGTTCGGTTATAATCACCAAAACTGAAAGAACGGTGCATTCTTCAGGAGGGGCTGATCAACAGAACGAAAGCACCATCTTGTGGGTCGAATTGGTTATGACAATTATGACTTTGTTGGATGTCCTTATATTTCTTGTAATCTTGTCTGTCTAGTAATCGTAATAGTGGTACAAGTAGTAATAGTAATAGTAGTAAAAGTAGAGGAGGTTGTAGTGAAAATTGTATACTTTAACAAACAGAAAAAAACTTTGCAAATGGTATCATGCAAGAATGCCAGGTAATCAACAGGCTCTCGCATATGGTTCTGCCTGGTTCCTGATCACTAATTGTAAAACATTCACTTAATGCAGTGCACATCTACACTCACTGTAACACTTCCCCCACACAAACCAAGTTCAAGTTGTACCAAACTGAGAAATAGGATGTAATTGATTCTAAGTTAATTGTGCAAAGGTCTCCGTGATGGGGACAATCTGTCAAAACAGGCCTTACATTCTCTCTAATTCTAATCATAATTTAATGAAGTGGCTAACAAATGACATACATCACAGTTAGCACAGTGGGCAAACTACCGCAGGAAGTGTTCTGAAACAAATTAGCTTTAACAATAAAAGAAAATTACATCACATACAACTAAATATTATCCTCATTTCCGCAGCCGTATTTCGTAATGAATTCTCTAATTAATTTAATTCACACAATGTGCATAATTTGGATGTGAAAATGTCACTGGGTCAGATGAGCCATATTGTTGCTGGCTGTCGGTTCCTGCTAGCTGCGTATTAGCACAACATGACCTCTATGTAAATCACACACGACCAACTGTGGTCATTTTAATTCCGGGCAGTAATTAGCATGTTCTGGAGACATCATACCAGTACACTTAGCTCTTCTACACGGGCTCCTGCAGGAATCCTCTGATGGAGAGAGCGGAGGAGAGGGTCATGGACGTGCCAGGTAGGTCAGACAGCCCTCTGGTGACTGGATGTAGGCATTATACAGTGTTACATATGACAGACAAGTGGTTATCATATGTTTCTAATATAGTAAGTAAGTACAACCACATGTGTCCACCGTCACTGTGTCCCAGGCCCTCATGCTGCTAACAGTTACAGATGTTTATATACATTTCTGCTCTAGAATGTGTTGTGTTCATATTATAGATTACAGACTGCTTCCTTATTGTGCTAAAACTAGAGATTTTTTTTATTTTATTTTATTAAATACAGAGTTTTGTTTGGAGTTAATTAGTTTGGTATAGAGCTGTGTTAATTTATCTTATCCTGTGCTGTGTACTCATTCCTACTGCTCTGTAACTGGTGATAAATAAATAAAGGATCTTTTATCTTAAAGTAGTACTAGAATTTAATATGCTGCTATCCAGAATATATAACTACTGTGAGATTTCATAACACTTTGAAGCAACTTTTGTTAAAGTTAAACTCATCATTCTATCAATGTGCAGAAGCCAGTACTTTTCCCTTGTTTTGTCTATCTGAAGGCCAAGCTACATGGCACCGTGGAAGCTGCTGATTGGAGGTCTCCATGCCTCCGCTCTGTACTGTATAATACACTTGCATTCTATTGTATCTGTGATCGTGTGCTTTGTTCGTGCTGTCTCTGTCTCTACCATCGACAATAAAACATGTCTTCTGTCTGAATGTAAGACGCGATCCCAGACTATGTCACCTTCTTCAGGTGGTGGAAGGATGCGGGCCTTGTCTGTAACATCTAGAGAACAGAAGACTTTTTTTTTTTACACAAAAATGTGTTTTTTTTTTTCAAGCCAAAACTGAGAAACCTCAAGAGAATGCATCTGGATCAGCACATGGACAATCTGCACAGCCCCTGATTCCAGTCAGGCTGTGAGCTGCTGAGACATGGACAATACCAGCGTCCTCTTTTGCATGGAGATAATTTGGAACAATTGGATTTCTGAATTTGGACATAATTTGGACTGAATTGATTTGCTAAATCTGGACACTGAAGCTGAAACGTGTGATTGAAAGACACGTCACAGAAGAATTTATGGCTCGACACAAATGCAGCCTGAAGTAACCAACACGGAGAAGTGGGAGAGACTGTTTTCAAAGCAATATCTGGAACCACCATCGACTGATGAAGTTTGGTATTTTACTGAAGATTGTTGACAAGTTTTATGAAAGATCTGAACATGTTTTATGAGTTTTCTGAGTTTTTTAAGTATTCCGAGTTCTGAGTTTTTTGAAGTACCGAGTTTATGAGTTTTTGAAGTATTGAGTTATGATGTTATGTTTCTGTTTATCGATCCTGATGGTCACACGTGAATGTATGACCAGAGGGGGGAATGTGAGATTTCATAACACTTTGAAGCAACTTTTGTTAAAGTTAAACTCATCATTCTATCAATGTGCAGAAGCCAGTACTTTTCCCTTGTTTTGTCTATCTGAAGGCCAAGCTACAAGCACACCGTGGAAGCTGCTGATTGGAGGTCTCCATGCCTCCGCTCTGTATAATACACTTGCATTCTATTGTATCTGTGATCGTGTGCTTTGTTCGTGCTGTCTCTACCATTGACAATAAAACATGTCTTCTGTCTGAATTAAAGACGCGATCCCAGACTTTGTCATCTTCTTCACTACAATATGTGTTTATAATATTTCTGGTGTTCATTTTGACATGGCCAGATGAATTAAAAACGGCTTTGAAGTGGCACCTTTTCACTTCCGCTTAGAAACGCTAGGGGGCGCCAAAATGGTGGCGATGACGTAGGAGAAGGACATCTCACAGCAGTGGACAGCAGTCTGGGCTGGAATCTGTAGGAGGTTTCACTGTCATCTGAACAAGGTATAAACATATTTTAATCCGTTTTGTACATAATAGTGTGCAACTCTTTTAACCTTTTAGCCTTATTTGTGAGATTCAAGCTAATTAGTGTTGGGCAAGTTAGCTAACTCTACTTGATATCATAAAACATGCTACAAGGCTAATATTCGTTTTTACATTATGCCAGTCTCACTTTGGTTGCCTTAGATTTATTTACCACAATGTACATTGTAATAGCCATAAATGCTAACACCTGTTAACGGTTTAATTAGCATTTTCATCAATGATTGCATCACATGTAGTCTATGTTTTCAACTTCTGCAGCTTTTTGTTCATAAAAGTAAAATATTTATTTAATTCAAATTATTTTGATTAGATTGTCTGCATAGGTTTCCTGAAGAATGGGTAGCTTTACCATCAGAGAGGATCAAGAACCACCTCCACAACAACCACAAAAGGCTCCTTAGCTACAGAGAACTATTGGGCTGCATGGATGTAAAAAATGTGAGATGAATCCAGCCACGTGTTCTTTGGAGGTTGTAGGTGAAATCCTTATTGCAAAATAGAACTCTTTCTCTAACCCTTTATTTAAACATGGCTTGCAATAATTAAAAACGTACCAATGCGTTTCTGCAACTTTTCATTCCTCAGGGTGCATACAACACTCCAAATGGTACAGGAGAAAGAAATACATGCAATCCACTTTGAATTGCCACTTTTTATTGTACATAATATATCCTGCATTTAACATGTTTGCACATTTCTTTCGTTTGCACACTTCAGTGATTATATCCATGCCTGATGTGACATCTAAATTTCTCCTGTGTGAGATCAATAAAGTCTATCTTATCTTATCTAATCTGAGATGTTTGAGCCTTAACCTCATGAGTCTTGATCAGGTCTTGTAGGTTCAAAGACTGGAATAACCACAGCAAATCTGGATGCAAATCATTTTGTACATATCTCAACGTAAACAAGAATGTCAAAACTTTCTGCAACAGACACAATATGGGTGAAAATAAGTGGTAGAAGTAAGCGATAATTATTTTCCTAAAGTACTAAAACTCATTATAAATAGAATTAAATCTTCTCCCAAACACAAAAAAAATACACACAATAAATAATATTTAGCCCCAAAGTAAATTGTGCCAAGTCAATTGTGATTATCATGTCAGGTATATTGTTTGAGAAATTCTCATACACTCTAATCAATAATTGCATTGTGTTGTGATTTAAGTTGTCACACAAATCCAAATACGATGCAAAAACTGTATTAATAAGTATATTCAAGCAAGTCTGTTGTATAGCCTCCAGTAATGTCAGTAAAGGAGTTTTGAATTATAATTTTACATTTGAATTATATCTCCTGTTTATTTAGGCTCATTCGTGTGCACCTCATTGTCTCCATGCATTTTCTTACCTTTACCATTGCACCTTTACCCATCAGCTTAGAAATCATGCAATTAAATAGTGCAAAATGATGTCATGTGAGTGTGGATGCAGAAACTGCTGCATAAATGAATAAATTGACAGACGGATGGAACATAAGCTAACACATGCATCGTAGGGCTTGGGGGCTGTCCTGAGGCCAATCATTTAGCTAACACACTAATGAAAGCCTGTGTAGTGCGGCTATAAGGGCAGCCACCATGGGAGGCAGGCAGCATCCCCTCCTCCTTGTGTTGGGGGCTGTTAATAGGCTGGATGGAGTCAATGGGGCTCCCAGGAGAGAGCTGCTGATGAAGAGGAAAGCCTGCCGTCACCTTCACTAATCACTGCCTAATGGCTGAACCAATGCACAAGTAGCACATGTGTCTGTGTTGTGCTGTAATATACATGGGAATATTTAATCACTATTGTGAGATGGGTGCAACCAAAGAACTGCAGAAAATGTAATAGGAAAAGGAATGCAAACAAAATATGACATTTTTCAAAGATATTGTGCTACGTGCTTTTCATGATCAATTATTACTGGTAAGAACCACCTCTTCTCAGTCAAGTCAAGTAAAGCAGCTGCAAACTATGTTTATCTGCATACTCATAATAAATAACTATCATTAACACAAAGTATCATTGCTATTAGTAACTAGAAACTTGCAATGGCTGAAGCCATTGCGATTGACTGCGGAACAGATCTAATGTGGAAATCTGCTAAAAAAAATCCTTGAAATCCTTTAAAAGGCCTTGAAACTGTTAAAATACTTGATAGATATTTGAAACTCCTGAAGTCCTTGAAATTGTTGAAACCTTTAAACTCCTGAAATCCTTGAAACTGTTGAAACATTGAAACTCCTGAAATCCTTGAAACTTTTTTAAACCTGGAAACTGTTGAAAGTGTGGAAACTCCTGAAATCCTTGAACCTCCTGATATCCTTGAAACTGGTTAAATTCTTAAACAGTTGAAATCCTTGAAACTACTGAATGTATTGAAAGTGTCCTTGAAACTGAAAAATCCCCTCACCGCTGAAACAATTTGGTTCCTGTAACTAAGGAAACCTGGTCTGTGGTCATTATCTGGTGGTGGTCTGAGTCTTCGTTTGGGTCTTGGTCTGGTGGTATAATGCAACCTATTAGGTTGCATTATACTGGTTTACATGGAAAAATCCCTATTAGGTTGCATTATACTGGTTTACATGGAAAAATCCCTATTAGGTTGCATTATACTGGTTTACATGGAAAAATCCCTATTAAGTTGCATTATACTGGTTTACATGGAAAAATCTCTATTAAGTTGCATTATACTGGTTTACATGGAAAAATCCCTATTAGGTTGCATTATACTGGTTTACATGTACAAATCCCTATTAAGTTGCTTTATACTGGTTTACATGTAAAAACCCCTATTAGGTTACATTATAGTGGTTTACATGTAAAAATCCTTATTAAGTTGCATTATACTGGTTTACATGTAAAAACCCCTATTAAGTTCCATTATACTGGTTTACATGTAAAAACCCTATTAAGTTGCATTATACTGGTTTACATGAAAAAAACCCTATTAAGTTGCATTATACTGGTTTACATGGAAAAATCCCTATTAAGTTGCATAATACTGGTTTACATGGAAAAATCCCCATTAAGTTGCATTATACTGGTTTACATGAAAAAAACCCCATTAAGTTGCATTATACTGGTTTACATGGAAAAATCCCTATTAAGTTGCATTATACTGGTTTACATGGAAAAATCCCTATTAAGTTGCATTATACTGGTTTACATGGAAAAATCCCTATTAGGTTGCATTATACTGGTTTACATGTACAAATCCCTATTAAGTTGCTTTATACTGGTTTACATGTAAAAACCCCTATTAGGTTACATTATAGTGGTTTACATGTAAAAATCCTTATTAAGTTGCATTATACTGGTTTACATGTAAAAACCCCTATTAAGTTCCATTATACTGGTTTACATGTAAAAATCCCTATTAAGTTGCATTATACTGGTTTACATGAAAAAAACCCTATTAAGTTGCATTATACTGGTTTACATGGAAAAATCCCTATTAAGTTGCATAATACTGGTTTACATGGAAAAATCCCCATTAAGTTGCATTATACTGGTTTACATGAAAAAAACCCCATTAAGTTGCATTATACTGGTTTACATGGAAAAATCCCTATTAAGTTGCATTATACTGGTTTACATGGAAAAATCCCTATTAAGTTGCATAATACTGGTTTACATGGAAAAATCCCCATTAAGTTGCATTATACTGGTTTACATGTAAAAAACCCTATTAAGTTGCATTATACTGGTTTACATGGAAAAATCCCTATTAAGTTGCATTATACTGGTTTACATGAAAAAAACCCTATTAAGTTGCATTATACTGGTTTACATGGAAAAATCCCTATTAAGTTGCATTGTACTGGTTTACATGGAAAAATCCCTATTAAGTTGCATTATACTGGTTTACATGAAAAAATCCCTATTAAGTTGCATTATACTGGTTTACATGTAAAAAACCCTATTAAGTTGCATTATACTGGTTTACATGGAAAAATCCCTATTAAGTTGCATTATACTGGTTTACATGGAAAAATCCCTATTAAGTTGCATTATACTGGTTTACATGGAAAAATCCCTATTAAGTTGCATTATACTGGTTTACATGGAAAAATCCCTATTAAGTTGCATTATACTGGTTTACATGGAAAAATCCCTATTAAGTTGCATTATACTGGTTTACATGGAAAAATCCCTATTAGGTTGCATTATACTGGTTTACATGTACAAATCCCTATTAAGTTGCTTTATACTGGTTTACATGTAAAAACCCCTATTAGGTTACATTATAGTGGTTTACATGTAAAAATCCTTATTAAGTTGCATTATACTGGTTTACATGTAAAAACCCCTATTAAGTTCCATTATACTGGTTTACATGTAAAAACCCCTATTAAGTTCCATTATACTGGTTTACATGTAAAAACCCTATTAAGTTGCATTATACTGGTTTACATGAAAAAAACCCTATTAAGTTGCATTATACTGGTTTACATGGAAAAATCCCTATTAAGTTGCATAATACTGGTTTACATGGAAAAATCCCCATTAAGTTGCATTATACTGGTTTACATGGAAAAATCCCTATTAAGTTGCATTATACTGGTTTACATGGAAAAATCCCTATTAAGTTGCATAATACTGGTTTACATGGAAAAATCCCCATTAAGTTGCATTATACTGGTTTACATGGAAAAATCCCCATTAAGTTGCATTATACTGGTTTACATGGAAAAATCCCTATTAAGTTGCATTGTACTGGTTTACATGGAAAAAACCCTATTAAGTTGCATTATACTGGTTTACATGGAAAAAACCCTATTAAGTTGCATTATACTGGTTTACATGTAAAAACCCCTATTAAGTTGCATTATACTGGTTTACATGGAAAAATCCCCATTAAGTTGCATTATACTGGTTTACATGAAAAAAACCCTATTAAGTTGCATTATACTGGTTTACATGAAAAAACCCTATTAAGTTGCATTATACTGGTTTACATGAAAAAACCCTATTAAGTTGCATTATACTGGTTTACATGGAAAAACCCTATGTTGCATTATACTGGTTTACATGGAAAAATCCCTATTAGGTTGCATGATTACACTGAAGTCCTTGAAACTGCTGAAGTCCTTGAAACTGCTGAAGTCCTTGAAACTGTTGAAGTCCTTGAAACTCTTGAAATCTTGAAACTGCTGAAATCCTTGAAACTGTTGAATCCTTGAAACTGTTGAATCATTGAAACTGTAGAAATGTCTGAAAGAGCTGAAGTCCTATTAAAATGCATGGGCCTATTAAAATGCATTGCAGAATTCTCAATGCAGATTTTTGTCCGATTGCGGAAAAACCGGAAATCGCTGAAGTCCCAAAAGTAATAGCAATAATCTCCCAAACATGTGGAACGTTTTGATGTATAACTTGTGGAAATTGTTGAAAATGTGAAAGCTGTGAAACGTGTCAAAAAAAATGACGGAATAAAGAACAAAACAATACGCGAGTCAAAAAAAACCAATGGTTGACTGCGGAAGGTTCCGCAGTCAATCAAAATACAAAACCAATACTGCGGAGTTTCCGCAGTCAATCATTAGGTTATTCACACGAATTCAAAATATTATATATTTTTTTTGTATAGTACAGTGTCTAAAGAAATCAATAATAGCACTTGCATGGCATTTACATAATTTACGCAAGTATGAACTTACAAAGCAGATTTGTTAGTTTGGTAATATTGTCACAATATAACATATATTTTCCAATATATTATTGATTGACTGCGGAACCTTCCGCAGTCAACCATTGGTTTTGTATTTCTTTATTCCGTCATTTTTTTTGACACGTTTCACAGCTTTCACATTTTCAACAATTTCCACAAGTTATACATCAAAACGTTCCACATGTTTGGGAGATTATTGCTATTACTTTTGGGACTTCAGCGATTTCCGGTTTTTCCGCAATCGGACAAAAATCTGCATTGAGAATTCTGCAATGCATTTTAATAGGCCCATGCATTTTAATAGGACTTCAGCTCTTTCAGACATTTCTACAGTTTCAATGATTCAACAGTTTCAAGGATTCAACAGTTTCAAGGATTTCAGCAGTTTCAAGATTTCAAGAGTTTCAAGGACTTCAACAGTTTCAAGGACTTCAGCAGTTTCAAGGACTTCAGCAGTTTCAAGGACTTCAGCAGTTTCAAGGACTTCAGTGTAATCATGCAACCTAATAGGGATTTTTCCATGTAAACCAGTATAATGCAACTTAATAGGGATTTTTCCATGTAAACCAGTATAATGCAACTTAATAGGGTTTTTTCATGTAAACCAGTATAATGCAACTTAATAGGGTTTTTTTTCATGTAAACCAGTATAATGCAACTTAATGGGGATTTTTCCATGTAAACCAGTATAATGCAACTTAATAGGGGTTTTTACATGTAAACCAGTATAATGCAACTTAATAGGGTTTTTTCCATGTAAACCAGTATAATGCAACTTAATAGGGTTTTTTCCATGTAAACCAGTATAATGCAACTTAATGGGGATTTTTCCATGTAAACCAGTATAATGCAACTTAATGGGGATTTTTCCATGTAAACCAGTAAACAACTTAATATTATTCCATGTAAACCAGTTAATGCAACTAGGGATTTTTCCATGTAAACCAGTATAATGCAACTTAATAGGGATTTTTCCATGTAAACCAGTATAATGCAACTTAATGGGGATTTTTCCATGTAAACCAGTATTATGCAACTTAATGGGATTTTTCCATGTAAACCAGTATAATGCAACTTAATAGGGATTTTTTTTATGTAAACCAGTATAATGCAACTTAATAGGGTTTTTTCATGTATAAATGCAACTAATAGGTTGTAAACATTATACCATGCAGTACTTAATAGGGTTTTTCATGTATAATGAACCCATTATACCACCAGACCAAGACCCAAACGAAGACTCAGACCACCACCAGATAATGACCACAGACCAGGTTTCCTTAGTTACAGGAACCAAATTTTCAGCGGTGAGGGGATTTTTCAGTTTCAAGACACTTTCAATACATTCAGTAGTTTCAAGGATTTCAGCTGTTTAAGAATTTAACCAGTTTCAAGGATATCAGGAGGTTCAAGGATTTCAGGAGTTTCCACACTTTCAACAGTTTCCAGGTTTAAAAAAGTTTCAAGGATTTCAGGAGTTTCAATGTTTCAACAGTTTTTCAAGGAAGCTGAACATGCACAAACTGCAGAAAATGCTGAAAATGTTGAAGAAAATTCTGAAAACTATGAATTTGTGGAAGCCCCATTATAAGTCAATGGGAAAAATCGACCGATTTTTGTCCGATTGCGGAAAAACCGGAAATCGCTGAAGTCCCAAAAGTAATAGCAATAATCTCCCAAACATGTGGAACGTTTTGATGTATAACTTGTGGAAATTGTTGAAAATGTGAAAGCTGTGAAACGTGTCAAAAATCAGGAAAAAGACGGAATAAAGAACACCAAAACCAATGGTTGACTGCGGAAGGTTCCGCAGTCAATCAAAAAGGGAAAATTAACGAATCAGTCGCATGGGGAAACTAGATGCATGTGCACTAGTGCGGGACGGAGTTGATAGCACTCTCTCTTCTCAGCAATAAGGTACTCGGTTCATATGCCGGTTGGAACAGGGTCTTTCTAAGTGGAGTTTGCATTTTCTCCCCATGCCTGCGTAGGTTTCCTCTGGGTGCTCCGGTTTTCTTTCCACAAAAACTATTCACAATAGGTAAAAATCCTTGCATTTGCAGAACGGGCACAATAAAGTGCATACATCATTTTAAATGTAAAACTATGGATTGATTTGATAACACATTTGTTAGGTTTTATAATTAGTTACCCAAGCTTTAATTGGAAATATTGACCAAAAATGGTTCGTGCCTATAGCTCTTTTGTTGGACATGTCAATTTCCAACACTGAAACAGACAAAAGCATTTAAAGTTATGTAAGATAATTATGATTTACAGCACATGGCCAAGCATGGGCTTTTTCATTTCTGCATTACATCGAGTTATAAAAGAAGAAATCCCAGATGCCTCTCTTCATTTAAAGCCGATAAAAGGCATTGCAATTTCCAGCACGGATGCCTTGCCATGTCTCTGTTACTAATTGTGCAGAGTCTAAGCTTGGTGGGGCGTGCATGTTTAGGGATATATAGCAGGAATGGGCTCTCGTGCCAAAAAAACGCCTTTCAAGTCTTTACTGTGCTTTGTTCAGTGTGCATTCTTGGCTGCTTTGACCCGTTTCTCATCTTCATTTTTCTCCACAGCGCCCCCTGGAGAAGCCTGACGGACTGGATGTGTCTGACCAGAGCAAGGAGCACCCGCAACACCTGTGCGAGAAGTGCAAGGTCCTGGGCTACTACTGCCGCCGCGTGCAATAACCGCCATCCTGTCCATCCGCCAAGCGATGGGAAGGAGGCATGACATGAAGTAGATCCAAAATGGCGTCCGTTCTCCCCAACAGCTTCACGTGTGCCAACTCCAGAAGCCTTAAACATATGTCAGACTGTCGCTCCCTTCCTTATTCAAGCGTGTAGCTAGTTGTGTCTATGTATTGTGCGTTTACATGGAATGACGGTGGACAGCTTTCAGATTTTAGTATCGTTTTCACAATTATTCTAGAAGTGGCCATATTGATTATGTGTGGGTTTCAGGCCAAAGATTGATTTCAAGGACATAGAGAATACCAAGTTGGGTTTTTTAATACATGGTGTTTTTCCCAACAGAAGGTCTAAAAATCTTGATAAATCAGACCACATCACGCTCTTGTCCTTATCTGGTTATATTTTGCAAACTTGTAAGAAAGAGCCATGCAAGTGGTGGTCCTTTCTCACTTTTCTGTCTGTAAAAGCTGATTTAAAGCAGTGACAGAGAGAGGCCAAACAAACATTCTACCAAACTATTTTGAAAGCTCTGATTTTATTACAGTTAAATTTTTCGTGGTTTTAAAATGATTTACCCCAGCTTTAAAAGTTACGACGATGGAGGAACAGTTTACGCTACTCAAAACCCATAAACAGTATTCCTTTTTTGGATTGAGATCCATGTGGCTACTTTCCCTCGGCACAGTTTTTTGACTTTTCATTACTTGTTTTAAAATATCCCAATGACAAGACTTGAAAACTTCAATATAATCAATCTTCTTAATATTGCAACAACACTACCATCAAAATCTCTAACATGCAGATGGGAGGAAAGGCCACCATGGCGGTCCAGCTTGGAAAATCCATTTACACAAGTCCAAAGCAATAGAATTATCTGCATCTCATTGTCCACCATTCAATTCCATGCAAATGCCACAGCGTTCGCTACACCTAAAGCACAATGGGAGAAATGTCTCTTACTATTAAGTGCTCTTCATAAAATCCAGTGACTCTGTGTGCCTTGTAAACCCTTCTGGCCCTGCATTAGCCTTCGTCATTGCATCACTGTCAGTATTACCTCTTTCCGGGGATTTTTCGGCTTCGTGTTTACAAAGATCTGCCTTCCATTTTGCCTATAAAAAAATATATATATATATATATATATAAATAATGTAACCAGCACATCTGATCTAACTGTGAATGAATTAAGGGATACCGTGCCATATATCCCGAAGTATAGCTTACATGTGGGCCTATTTATTTTTGTTTGTGTGCAATCGGAACTTGTTACTGGGACATGAAATATTGCATTTTTCTATGTTGTTTTGTTGATCCACAGTGCCTTGTATAGAGACTACTGTAGATGCTTATAATCGCTATTAATTTCCTCCGTCCCCAAATAGTTTTTCTTTGGAATAGCTATGTAATCCATATTTTTCTAATTAGTAGTGCATGTAATGGTCCGTCAAAGCTACGGAATATCTGAAGGAAAAGGGCTGTCCGCGGGATTGCTTCAGTATGGGTCTTGGGACTGTAGAAATGTAGAAATGCCACAATTTGATAAGCGTTACGTTTAGCGGGTTAGCTCCACATGTGTTGGATCTTAGGATAAATTGAAAGCATGCATGGAGGAGTGATGCCTGAAAGCGTTGGCGTTGTTGTGGGATGACAGCAAAGTGAAGTTAATGGAAAAAGTTTGAAGGCTTGCGCTGTCCGAGAGGTAGGAGTGTCACTGTGCATTTGCCAGCGTCCATTTGGTAAACCATATTAAACCTGTCATTATTCAATTAGAGTAAAAGCCGATTATTGCAACAGACATGAATGATCAAATCTATTGTGATTGCGGTGACATTCCCATCCTCTACGTCTGAAGTCGGCCATGTACGTTCAAAAATGTGTATGCAAACTGTAAGTAAGGGAGGTTCATTGAAAGTGGTAAAAATTGACTTTGAGGTCGTGTTATGAAACTGAAATATATTTAGAAGGTTCCTTCCATTTGTAGATACTGTACACGAAGGTAGATCTCTAGGTAGAGGAGAGGTATGAGTCGTTTTATGTGTAGCCATGCAATAGTTAATTCTACAGCAAACGTGTGCCTTATGAGATAGTCGGGGGATTGAAGAGGTTCGATAGATCATGTCAACTGCAGTGGTTATTACAACATTATGAATTGGTTGGAATGTGATTTTTTATTATTTTTGCAAACACCAGCACGCATTTGTGTTAGGGCTGGGCGATGTGGCAAAACATTTAAAAGTGCAATGTAATTGCCCTATCCGGCTGAATTATTTTAATTTAAGTTTGAATGAAATCACCAAAGACCACTCATTGATTAATGAACAGAGCTCATAAATAGGTTTGGACTGTTTTGCCTCAAAACTTAAGTTGCCCGCTGTAGATGTACATACTATAACAATGAATTTATAATCTAAGTTGTGCCTTTTTGGTGGACTGCTTTTACTTAACGTTGCACAAAACTAAGTGAAAGCCAAAAACTTGGGAACTGAGAGAAATTCATGCAGTTTCATATCTCGGAATCCTCTATTGTAAAAGAAAAGATTCTTCTTCTTTTACAAGAGAAGAATAATATTCTTTTGCAAAAGAATATTCACTGAATGAATTCCATTTATTGCCCAACCCTAATTGGAAATCCATTTGATAGCAGTAATGCTAATTGGTATCATCCGGATTCTGCACGGAGCACTAAGTGAGGGGTGATTCCTGATATTATCTCGGACTATCATGCATAATGTCCTTGAAGCACAAGTACATGACAAAGCTCTGGCGTGTAGCGAGCTGCAGGTTCCTGCAGACTGCATTGCCTCATTAGCGGTCCGGCCTGGCACCAGGCTCTTTCACATGGACACAATTTGCTGAGTTGGAGCCAGAGGCTGAGGCAGCACATCCAGCTGGCACGCTGCCTCCCTCTGCGGTGGGTTGTCATGGAATATCAACAAAGATGTTATTTCTTCAACACAACACGGTGCGTTCGCATCATAATCTGACCAGCTCACGTGCGCTCTGCCTTTTGTCGTGGCGTTTGAGAGAAGGGGTGGCCAGGTCGCTGGGCAGAGGATTGGTCACATGAGGAGGGGGTTTTTATGGCTGAATTTAGTCTGAAGTCAGAAAGAGCAGTTGGTGACTTTGCATTTTGGGAAGTACATGGAAAGGAATAGAATGTGATCAGAGCAGGTCACCGTGGGGAACAATGAGTTTGCCTGAAAGGAAAGTTGGAAGTATTTTGAAAATGGCTGTGAATGGAGAAGGGGACAGGAGATAAAAGTCACATGAAGTTTTCTGCTTGAGGGCCCATCACCATCTTGTCTCAGTGTCAAATCTGACACTGGCATTAACTAGTGTCATTGTTGAGGGATGTTGATTGTAAACAAAACACAAATAACATATCATTAAGATGTTACTAATTCCATCCCAGCTTGGCAATATTTTGCATTTCCAACTTTACTGTACTGTGTTTCTGATTAATGGCATCACACTAGAGATCTTACTAAGCAAGCAACCATGTAATGAACTGTGCCAACTTTTTTATGTTATGAGAATATAATTTGACTGAGTCAATATAGAGTCATAAAAATGTGTGTGTTGTAATATGTGCCACTTTATAATAACAGAAATCTACCATGGTGTCATCTGTTCCTTCCTGCAAATATTGACATATTTTCCACATTTAAAAACTTTTGATATTTCAAACAAGCGTCTTTCCACCAAAATAAGTCAGAATGAAAAAAAAAAATAATAGAAACTAAATTTCATAATTTAGTTAATTAAACGCAAAAGTGTCTGACAATCCACTGGAGAAAGCATTTAGAGTTGGGTGAATTCTGGACTGAATGTGCGTCACAATGAGAACCTGCTATTACCTTACTGTATATAAACGCTGAAATAGAAATAGACAGACGTGCATTTGTGTCTTGTGAGTGCAGCTCGGGTCAAACACACACAAACATACACACTTACAAGTTTTGAGAGCTTTTGCTACCGAGAAGTTCTCACACCGACCACAGCTCTAATCGAGTTACTGCACAGATGCTTCACTGTGGAAGATTCTCTGAAAAGCAACAACATTTCTCAACGAATGGCATGAACCCTCCATCATAAAAGTTACATACAAGTTGTAGTATATGCAAGACTGGTCATTAATAGGCAGTTGCCCCGGGGCAGACTGATGAGGCAGTGGCGCATATGGCCTTTCTGTCTGACCATCCTCCTGTCGAGTTCTCCGAAGCAGTTTTAGTAGCAAATTAGTACTACAAATTGTTTTAAAGCTTAGCAATGTTGAGTAATGTTAGATTAATGTAACATCTGCAGCCTATTATGTCGTGTGAACAAAGACGTTGATTCTAACCTCCAAGTGAGTGTATGTTTATAGTGGTCGGCCTAAAAATGGTAGAATTTACTAACAACTTTTTCACTATTTTGCCAACAATAATCTAGTGTTGAATGCAAACCAACCGCCAGCTCTTCTTGGAACAGCATACTTGACTTTTCTAAAAAAGAAAAAGAAAAAAAAGGACCGTTCAAACATTGACTTTTATATTAGCGAGTTGTGTATTTTGGAATGGAAACGTGTGAAAATGTTGTCCAAAAAAATTCAAGAAATATTTCCCGGATTAAGATATTTTCTCTTGTTGTATTTGTATATACAGTATATTTGATGGTCGTTGTTTTAGCTCCCGTCGCCACTTTTCAAGCTTTGTGTGTGATTAAGGGGGCGTTAGGAGAAAAAAATAAAAAACCTGCAGAAATATTTAAGATTTTTTACTCTTTTTTTGTTTGTTTGTATAGAATATGCAAGTTACACTAAAAAGGAAATATTGTTTTTCTACATAGGATATTATGAAAAAGCTGGTACATAATGAATATGCAATTATAAGCCAATGTATAGGAGGATTTATCAGTGTTGAATTGCTAACTAACTGTGCTGTCTTTGACGTCCATACAGTCGCCAATTATGTATCTATAAAAAGACACTATTTTTGAACGTATATTTTTGCTTTTCTTCGTACTTAGTGATGGATACTCACCACTGTAAGCACGTTAAACTGTGAGATAGTCGTAGTTTGCTTCGAGCGACAAGCAAATATTATCCAGAAAAAAATATATATGATGTATTTTGATGTTATAAAAATGGTAGATGCAGTAGCGATTGTATTATACTTTTGGAGAGAGCGTGTGACAAAGAACCGTTTTAGAGTTTGCATGTGCATGTTTGGTTTTATGAAATGTTATGGTATATTATTTGCTGCAATGTAAATGACTTAAACAGTGGTTTGCTATAGTACATATTGTTTTAACATTTAAAGCAACTTCTGGTTAGTTATTGTGGGCCTGGTTACATCTATGTACGTTTTTTTAATGTAATTTTTTGAAAGTGTTTGACTAAATTTGAAGTATTTTGTTTGGTATATGTCATGAAACAGTGTTGCTTTTTAAAGGGGACATGTTATGCAAAGTTAACTTAAAACAATAGAGGTATTCCCACTGAGCAAAAACAGTGGGCGTAAAAACAACTCGACGTTCAACCCTCCTTTCGACCTAGTCTCTTTGCTGAGGTGTGTTCAGTGCAAACAGTCCGACCAAATATAGCAGCGATTTAGACACAATAAAACCGAACCTTTTTCCAGCCCATTGCTTCCATGTGGGTCAGGTTAAGAAGTTATAAAAGTGGACACAAGTCACATTAGGGACAATACTTTGAATTTTGACGGCGTAAACAAGAGTGAAGCTATTTCATCAAAGTTTGGGCTTTTTGCACGCTCTGCTCTTTCCTTTTATTAAGTTACCCTTGTAAAAAATTATGTTTGAAAATGTTTTATATTGCTGGGTTATAAACTTGTTGTAGTCTGATGTAACGCTATTCTCTGGGGATCCTGGTACTTTGACTCTAAACGACTTAATTTAAAAGTTGGAAGTTTGATTTTACCCTTTTTTTCGATTCACCTTCCCGTCTTGCCAACTTTTTTGCTGTTGTTTTGGGTCGACACACCATTTTGAAATGGGTCAAAAAACACTGGACAAATAGCAAAATTCTATTCGTACAGGTTTGAGTTTCTCAGACAATTTTTACGACAACACACAATCGCTGGTTTGTTGTTAGTTTAGCTCAGTGTTAAATAAAACATTACATACATCCAATAATGATCCACATGTCAGAGATTAGAACCATACAGGTAACCGCAGCAGAATATGTCGTCTTTAAACTAATCTCAGAAATACGAGTTAGTAAGTAATTGTTTAAAGTGCTCACATTTGAAACGAACTGTCCAATATATAAAAGTTGTATGTTGTGTGTATCCAGGCCCTATTATTTGTAGCCTCCATATTTGCTGAATGTATTGTTTAACACTTATGTGATCAAAATGCATTTGTATCCTTGACTGTTATCACTTGATATTTGTAATGCGATTTTTGCAATAATGTACTATGTAGACTGGACAGAACACAGATATTTTTGGTAGTATCCAAGATGACAGGTCTGTTACTTCATGTCCACGAAACGGCATTCCAAAATGTGCCTTATTTGTAAGATGGGAGAGCATTGTAGTGTTTTAGTGCTGTTGAAACTTTGACAAATAAAAAAATATAATGGTGAAATGCGTTGACGTGTTTATTTTCCTTGGCTGGACCTCTCGCCGGCTCCGACCGGGAGGTGCGCTCATTTGGGGATTCTCCTCCGGCCAAATGCAACACGTGTCCTTTTAAATCTCGGCTGGACGTAGAACGATCGTTATGCAAAAGTTTATGTTCCGTAAACAATCTGCAGGAATGGGGGCTCGCACTCTTTCAGCTGCACACATCACACGGGCCGCTTATGCAGCGCCGCAAATGTGAGGAAGTCTCAAAATAATGACTACAGCGCGGTTAGAGTCACTGTTTCATTATGCAATAGGAAATGGTTAGAGCGGGGTCCCCAACTTTCCCTGGCAGAGAGCTACTCCTTTTTAGAGTCGACATAATGGTGATTATTTATCTTGATTTGAAAACACTTTTAAAACAATGGAACAACCAGCTTTATACAGTGCGAAAGTATTCGGCCCCCTTGAACCTTTAAAACATTTCGCCACATTTCAGGCTTCAAACATAAAAACATGTTTTATTTTTTTTTTGGCAAGAATCAACAACAAGTGGAACAACATTTATAGGATAATTTAAACTTTTTTAACAAATAAAAAACTGAAAAGTGGGGCGTGCAATATTATTCGGCCCCCTTGCGCTAATACTTTGTAGCGCCACCTTTTGCTGCAATTACAGCTGCAAGTCGCTTGGGGTATGTCTCTATCAGTTTTGCACATCGAGAGACTGGAATTCTTGCCCATTCTTCCTTGCAAAACAGCTCGAGCTCAGGTTGGATGGAGAGCGTTTGTGAACAGCCGTCTTCAGCTCTTTCCACAGATTCTCGATTGGATTCAGGTCTGGACTTTGACTTGGCCCTTCTAACACCTGGATTTCGTCTATTTGTGAACCATTCCATTGTAGATTTGGCTTTATGTTTTGGATCATTGTCTTGTTGGAAGATAAATCTCCGTCCCAGTCTCAGGTCTTTTGCAGACTCCAACAGGTTTTCTTCCAGAATGGTCCTGTATTTGGCTCCATCCATCTTCCCATCAATTTTAGCCATCTTCCCTGTCCCTGCTGAAGAAAAGCAGGCCCAAACCATGATGCTGGCACCACCATGTTTGACAATGGGGATGGTGTGTTCAGGGTGATGAGCTGTGTTGCTTTTACGCCAAACATATCGTTTTGCATTGTGGCCAAAAAGTTTGATTTTGGTTTCATCTGACCAGAGCACCTTCTTCCACATGTTTGGTGTGTCTCCCAGGTGGCTTGTGGCAAACTTTAAACAAGACTTTTTATGGATATCTTTGAGAAATGGCTTTCTTCTTGCCACTCTTCCATAAAGGCCAGATTTGTGCAGTGCACGACTGGTAGTTGTCCTATGGACAGACTCTCCCACCTCAGCTGTAGTTATCTGCAGTTCATCCAGAGTGATCATGAGCCTCTTGTCTGCATCTCTGATCAGTCTTCAACTTGTTTGAGATGAAAGTTTGGAGGGACGGCCGGGTCTTGGTAGATTTGCAGTGGTCTGATACTCCTTCCATTTCAATATAATTGCTTGCACAGTGCTCCTTGAGATGTTTAAAGCTTGGGAAATCTTTTTGTATCCAAATGCGGCTTTAAACTTCTCCACAACAGTATCTCGGACCTGCCTGGTGTGTTCCTTTGTCTTCATGGTTCTCTCTGCGCTTTAAACAGAACCCTGAGACTATCAAAGAGCAGGTGCATTTATACGGAGACTTGATTACACACAGGTGCATTCTATTTATCATCATCAGTCATTTAGGACAACATAGGATCATTCAAAGATCCTCACTGAACTTCTGGAGTGAGTTTGCTGCACTGAAAGTAAAGGGGCCGAAAAATATTGCACGCCCCACTTTTCAGTTAATTATTTGTTAAAAAAGTTTAAATTATCCAATACTTTTCGTTCCACTTCACGATTGTGTCCCACTTGTTGTTGATTCATGACAAAAAAATAAAATTTTTACATCTTTATATTTGAAGCCTGAAATGTGGCGAAATGTTGAAAGGTTCAAGGGGGCCGAATACTGTATATTGATTTGATATAGGCAAAAATGTAATGTAATAAATAAATCCAAATCCAGATAAACAATAAAACCCAAAAACCCAAACTACAGGAACAAGATGTGGGGAAAAAGTAGGGAAAAGCACTGGGTATAAATACACAGGCAGACACAGCAGGGGGCCGGGTAAACCATCAATGGGACAGAAGGAGAATTAAAAAAGGAAACAACGTGGGTTATCAAAGATCGAAGTAATAAAAGTCCACACAGAGCGCATACTGTCTTCATGTTATTATAAAAAAATCATATATTTTGCATTCACATACAGAAGAAGCCAGGAAGGCCATATTTAACTCTTTGAGCTGAGAGTTGATTGGCTGAGTGAGGGTGGTCCTGTCTTTGTCACTTTCCTGTTTGAAAAAGCTGATCTAAAGACATGACGGACGCACAAAAATATATACGTATACAGGAACATATTGAATAAATATATTTTGCAATGGTTTGAAAATGTGCTACCCCACCAATACAATATAGGACCTTTACTACAATATCAGTTATCCATCCAATGTCTGTTATCCAACATAATGACAAATACAAACTTCACTGATCCATTGCAAGAAATAATGTCGTCAATGTGTAAATGCATTGATACAGTTAATGACAACAAAACCACTTTACTTTTTAGACGCATGGAAGAGTCTTGTTGCAAAACGAATGGGAGAAAGACCCTAAAAACTGTGCTTGCAAAAGGAAGCTAGCTGAGTATAATACGGAGTACTTTGGGGGTGTTTTTATATGATACCGATACCCACAGTCAGAGGTTGCCAGGGGTTTCAAAGACAAAACAGATGAAACAGTCTGTGGCAGGGAGAGTTTTTGACAGATACAATGAAGAATGAAGATACAATACCACATCAATGAAGATAGAATGATGTGGGTTTATAATTGCAGCAGATAAAGAGCAGTCTTTATCAATACCGCAGCTAAAGTATGTGTGCAACTATCCTTGTTTAGTTCTATAGGTTTGAAAATCATTTAAATGGATCAAAAATAAGTTTTCTCCATCGAACCCCTCAGTCCTCAGTGGTGGTGATGGTTTTAACTTTCCAATTCTATGCAGTCGTGCGGAAGACACTTTGATAACTGTTGTCCTTTGATTATAAATGTCATGTTTATTATCAAAGGATAATTCTTGTGCAGTGGTAATACTGCACAAGAAACTGCAGGGCTACGACTGCTTTTCTTCTGAAGGCTGAAGTTTACATGCAAAACATCATTGTGATAAAACAAAAAGGGATTGAAATCATAAATGTGTTCTGATTATTCATACACTTTATGTTTTTATATCATGAAATTATGAAATGGGATATTATGTAATGTGTGGAGAAAACGTTAAAAAGTAAAAGCTGTCAGAGGTTAAGAAAGGGCTAATACACGGAAAAAAGTACTTAAAGGGGACATAACCTTGCATGTTCGTACAACATCATAGTACAAATTACATTTACATCTCTGTTAACAGGTGGGAGGGGTTAACTCCTTTTGCAGATTGAAACAATTGGATCATTGCCAAACTATGACCTTCCCGTTCGACGCAAACTCTTGACGTCACCCACAACTAACTACAACACTTTCCTTCCGTGCTTGCTGGTAGGTCGGTAGAAATTCAACCGATTGTAATCGCTACCAGACCCAGACGTTACATGCAGTGAAATGATGATTGAGGGGAGTGTACGGATGGCTAAGGCCAGGCTAGACATAACCCGGTTCTGCTCTCTATAACATGATAACCTATGACCCCTGTGGCTCTTTATTAACTAAATGGTTTATGTGGAATGTTTAGATTGAGTTAATATCATGTTAAAATGTAAAATTAAGAAGTGGTAGTAATAACAAAAGTAGTGAAGTGAAGTGACACCAAGAAAATCTTATACTAGGAAAAACACTATGGTCTCAGGCTGATGTATGAAGGCAGTGACGGACGGACATACCCACAGTTTCAACACTCTTCCCTCTGACTGTAGCAAACACACAAGTGGGCCACCATCTGACCTCTGCCTGTGGGATCCAAATGAACGTTTACGGTCAGACTAACCCGATCACACCAGTGGTAAAGATGTCATTGTTACCCGCATGTGCAGCCGCTATCCTCCACTCCATGCCGATTTTCCACGCACAACAGTGGACATGCATTCCAAGTCTCTCTGAGGGTGGGGACGGCAAATTATATCAAGTTTGTTACGACATCTCCAGCTCAAAACACAGGGAGACCGTCTGAGTCGCGATGGCAACACTGTAACCGGAGATTTCAAACAAACGGTGGAAGGTCAGCGCGCATATGGTTTGGTTTAGGGACGACTGGGGCTTTTTCACGTGGCTTCATTATTTACTTTCATAAAGTATTAGGACGATAAGCGGCACCACCCAGCCTCTGGCTCGGGAGACACGGCCTGGCCTCTGTCTTTGTCTCCTCGTCTGTTATGCAGTGAAAAACACACAGCCACATCCAGAGGAATGACAGACAGACGCTTTTATATTTATGGACTTTGTAATGGGCCATACAGACATGAAAACTTATTGATGCCCATGTTATTTTTTAATTCTAAAGATGTTTTCTGGAAATTTGCAGTCAAAAGCTGGAGCATCTAACCAAATCCATGTAACTCGCTCTCAAAACAATTCCATCTCTGGTTTTTATATGCATTCAATTTTGGCCTCACATTTCCTCGCATCCAGCTTGTCCATAATACAGCAGTTAGGATCTTTATAGGCACGGAAAGGAAGAAACATAGAATTTCAGTGTTAAAATCACTCCACTGGCTTCCTGTGGAATACATATGATTTCAAATCCTTCTTTTAACTCAGAACAAATTATTTGGACATAAAAACCTTTGTCAGAGGTGCCGCGAAGAGGGAACTGTGCCAAAAATTGATCAGGTTTGTGGAGAACTTTGTGTAGTTCTAATGTCAATTCTAGCTGTTTGATGTTTTTGAGCCATGAATCCACCACTGTTTGAATCAATGCAAATGGTAAGGTCTATCTATAAAAAGATTATCAATACCATACTGTGAAGAATAGATCAGGCAAAGCAGTACATAAATGTATATATTTTTACACCTGTTTAAATTCCTGTTGTCAAAAGATATGAGTGCTGTTACATAAAACAAAGTATTATCAATAGAATGAGGATGGTGAGTTATGTAAGTACCGTATATGTGAAAGTAGAGCAGTGATTCGTAGTGTCTGGGTCACATTAGTTCTACGCACCTGGCTCTTCAGACTGTGGTGAGAAGCTGCTGGGCATATGGACCAGTGGGCTCACAGTGGGGGGGTGGGAGGATGTCACATGATGTCCTGCTCCAGCGGTGGACAGGATGAGGCCAGGAGGACCGGGGGCTAAAAAAAGACCCGTTAGTTGTCAGGAAGCTCCACATACACATACACATAAAGTGCTCATACGATCTCAGGGACTCCAAAGGTCCAATTTCGAACTCAGATAAAACCTAAAGAAACATGCACAGAAATTCTACACATTCCCAAGTTTGAGAATGACAGGTGTCAGAGATAAAATGGAGGATAGAATGTGGACAAACTAAAGAGAAAAAAACAAAAAACAAAAATGCTTTGCAAAAATATTATATTAAGTAAAAGTGGTAATAATATAATAATAAAAAATAGGCATGACATAGGTGAGTAGAAAAGACTTTCAGATATGTGCAAAGCTTGCGATTTTCTTCGTTCCCCATAGATTTGTATGCATCTACTCTTCAACTCAGATTCTAGAAGAATGAACAGAACCTACACTAACAATGTGGCAATGAAACTGCCGTTGGTAAGGCTCCCTTTAATTGGACCAAGTCTGGTTCACTTAGGGAAAAAGATTCACAGATCTGTGGTCACATGTTCACCTGTTTGACAATTTTACATCCGCAAATAAAAATGTTGAGTGAACCAGAATTGGTCCAGTTTTAGTGAACAAGACAAACAAGTGTGAACACGCTCTAAGTTGCATGATCAGATACTATTTTTGTTGTTGTTGAGAATTGTCAATTATATTTTGGATATTGTTACACATTCTCCATTATTCTCTACACTGAATAATATATTACACCGAGAGCCACAGTCATCACTGTCTGGCTGCCATCAGCACAATGCATATGATGGCCACAAGAGGGAGCAAACTCTACTTTATTCCATCACAGCAAGCAGCAAATGTATCTGGTCTGCAATAAAAAGGTCAATGACATGGAGCAGAAGATAAGTGTAATATAAGACACATGTAGGAGCATATAGACCAGAGTTCCAGTGCTGTCTTACCTTATGCAAAGGCTCCAAGCTGCTGCGCTGAAGGCTGATTAGTCTGGGCTGCAGGTGCTGGGGTTCAGGTAATGAAAGTAAAAACCAGCTGGATTTCACCAAACTGGCAACACAAACAAGAGCTGTGTGATGCTAATTATAGACAACACTTTAGTACCATGGATCTCTTTAGTACTGGACTTGAAATATCATGCAGTATTTTCATCAAAACAAAAACATGGCAATATCAAGCATCAAAGGTGAACATTCCATCAGTAACTCCCAATACTGTTGGCATTTGTCTCCTTTGAGTAATTTCCTGATACCCACTGACTCTGACCTACAGCCCTCACCAGCCTGTTGCAAGTGGCTATCCAAGCGATTTAAGAATGTTATATTTCACATCTTTTCACATAATAATACATGGACAATATGTTACTTTTATCTAATTCACCTTATCCGGCTATTCATAACTATCACATCAACTCATTTACTTTTGAATGTCTAAAAGTAGTTTTCACATCATATCATATAATGTAAAAATGGAGCACCCCCAAAGAAGCTCTCCGGAGGAAGGCAGTTGAAGACCCTCGTCTAGAGGCAGATGTATTGTGTATGGGCCATGAGGGGAGAATGGATAAAGCCCTCCGTGTGGAGCCAGCTGACAACACAGTGTATTCTACCGTTCTTATGTTGTAAAAGACTGGAGAAAATCTATTTTATTTGCTTTCACTTTATTTGTTCTTGTTTGCTGCAGTAACGTCCTCTGCTCCTCTGGCTTTTATAACGTTAAGCTGTAAAACAACAGGACAATGCTTGAGGCCATAAGCAAATGTAAAAAACACTTAATATAATGAGGCTGCTTACTTCTGCAAGGCTGAGCGCTTATATCATCCAAAACAAATTCTTCAGAAACACAAGGGGTCATAATGTCCGCTCCACGGCAGCAGAGGTAGGGGCTGCGTCACATCCAAGGTCTACCAGCAGCAAATCCAAGTGGTAAACTGCAAGAGGTCCATCTTTGCGGTCAGAGATTTTACTTCATTAAGAAGCGCAGTGTTGACAGTGTAAGATTCCAAGTCTTTTAACTTACTGTATGCTGTTGTGTATTATGAACCATATCTTTATCATATATAAACGCACCTTTCGCTCTCTGCGGGTGGTTATCCCTCTCTAAGCTTGGGTCCTCTACCAGAGGCTTGGCAGCTTGAGGGTTCTGCGCAGTATCTTCGCTGATCTAGCACTGCACATTTCTGCACCGAGATTTCCGAGGGTGTTCCAGGGATCTGCTGTAACCACTCCTCCAGCTTTCGTGGTCACTGCCTCGAGTGCAATGAGCACTACTGTTACCTTTACCTTCCAGGCCCTTTATAGCTCCTCTCAGAGGCCTTAGCATTTCTCAAGCTTTTCATGCTCTTTTTCCTGAAAGGTAAAGGTGACAGTAGTGCTCGTGGTGATCGGTGCACTCGGGGCAGTGACCTCGAAGCTGGAAGAGTTGTTACAGCAGATCCCTGGAACAACCTCCGAAATCTCGATCGAGAAATGTGCTCGGAACAGCAAAGATACTGCGCAGAATCTTCAAGCTGCCAGGCCTCTGGTAGAGGACCCGAGCTTAGAGAGGGATAACCACAGAGGGACTAGTTTGTGGCAGTAGTGGTGCTGTAGTGCTGTAGTGTGTTTAGTCTTCCTCACCGTGCAGACAGCTAAAACGTCTCTTCATCCAGGATGTGATACGATGGCAACGGCTCTTCTTCTTTTCTTCTGGACCTACACATATAAGACTTTTAGCTACTTTACCAGCACAATGCAAGTGCTGGTATGTGACAATTTATTCTATTGAAAATGTAAAAATATTGTGAGCAAAAATGGGATTTATCTTTAAATCAGGTATATTTCTAATAAGTTTCTCATACAGTCCAAGTGAGGTTTCAAGTGGCTCACTGTGCTTTCTGCTGCATCCCTGTCTCCAGACTTACCTCTCACAGACCTGGAGCTCCTCTTGGATTTGCAACTCACTTTCTGGAGTGATGGGCTTGACCATAATGACCCCTGGTGAACGGTGTGAGTATACTGGTTGAGAGCAGAGCTCTCGAAAACGTCTTTACAGGATGGACCAAAAGTTGGCTCTTGGCCCAAAGCTCCGTTCCACATGTGTGTCAATGCTGAGGGGGGTGAATTGTTTTGGTCCACTCTAGTTTACTTGCTGTGAATTTTTGAAGTCTTTCATTCAAATGAATGGAGCTGCGCCGGCTGACGCATGCGCAGATGCGTTTTTTCACAATTTTCTTGTGGGCGGGACCACTCGCGGCCATTTTGGATAGCTCCAGTAGAGCAAATTTTTTGGCCCATTAGTTAGAACGGCGGAGATAGGCGTGACTCTGTCCGTTAATATATACAGTCTATGGTTGGCATTGATCTGCAAAAAGAAGAACACAGTTATCAGATGTTCAGTTTGATGAAGGAAAGGCCAGTTTCAATGGACCCCCTCGGAAACTAGACGATTAATCTCAAGGGGTTTTTACGTTAATAATGTGGCTGCTTGTGAACAGCAGGAGGTACTGTGCAGCAGGGACGTGCGGTGAGGTTTGTGATTGGGGAGGCACTGACTTTAAAAGTCAGATTTACAATCATTATTCAAATAAAATAGCATTTAATCACCAATGCAATGACATCCACAAACTTTATATACTGTAAAGATAAGAGAACCAGCTTCTTTTAATAATCTCACAACAAATCTAGCTGCTGACTCTGCTCCGCATCAAACAACATCTTTAAGAAGCGCAGGTGCGAGAGACGCGAGGAGAGAGAGACGCGAGGAGAGAGGAGCAGAGAGAGACAGAGAGGAGCAGAGAGACGGAGACGCGAGGAGCAGAGAGAGACGGAGACGCGAGGAGAGAGAGACGCGAGGAGAGAGGAGCAGAGAGAGACAGAGAGGAGCAGAGAGACGGAGACGCGAGGAGCAGAGAGAGACGGAGACGCGAGGAGAGAGAGACGCGAGGAGAGAGAGACGCGAGGAGAGAGAGACGCGAGGAACATAAACAATAATTTAAACAAGTTGCAGAACTCTTGAGCAGTGTTTGAATCAGTGTTTTTCGGAAAAGCACTACTTTGCCGGTATCTGTCAATGTTCAACATAAAACACAGATTAACAAACTCCTCCCCCGCAGCCGGACTAACCTCGTAAGTCCAGTGGTGGTCTCCCAGTCTATATTAATTCTTTCTTTGTTTGAAAGTCCAATTGAGAAAAAAAATCTTCATTCAAATCATCCATTTTCCAGCAAAAGAAATAGCATTTTGGGCTGATTGTTTGTTAGCAACTCTGGTATGAACTTTATGCTCACTATCACCCCTAGCGGTGAGGCACAGATACCGCCTGCCTCACGCCAAGCTTTTTCCTTGTGTGTTCATCTACGATCAAAAGACTTAAACTAAATATAAATTGTACACACATACGTGCAATACACTACTAAACACTAAGAGGAGTTTAAAAAATGTTTTTAAAGCAGGATATTTGAAACAAACGGTGATATATCAACTGCACGAGCTGAGTGCACTCAGACACACACACACACACTGTGAGGGAGCGGTCTGGGGTGAGGCACGCAGGAGCGCTGCCTCACCTCGTCTCTTTGAATAGGAATAACGGGATTTCGGCGATTTTGACTTCAGAAATGATCAAAACTGATGGGAACCGTGCCGAATATACATTAAAAGCATAGGACAGTGGATATAAATTATATATTTAAACTAAAATAATTATTAGTTTCCAATAATGGCAGGTGAGGCTCTGCCTCCCCTGCCTCCCCTGACTGCACGTCCCTGCTGTGCAGGTATTTTCTGCAGGACACCAGTTGTAGAAGCCTGGAGCATGCAGGCTGCATGCCGATGTGCCGCACACTGAGTCCCCCTTGTCAAAATAGGAGCCTTGCTTATTTTTGTGACACGGCTCCCATTCAAAATACATGGGAAAGTCTGTGACGTCTGTTCACTTGCCGTGCACTTTTGTGATATTTGACTAAATCTCCACCGAGAACAGAAAGGACAGAACGTGTGGAGCTGCCTTTGTGAGATCACAACTAGTCAGGTGTCATTATGGTCAGGCTTTTCTATATGTCTCCTGAATCTAAAGAGGCCTTTAGAAAAGTTTGTCTAAAAGACTAACACTGTACTGGATGTAAAATAAGTGGACAAACCTGCTACTTGGTGCAGCCATGTTGGACTGATGAGGAGCATCTTGGGACTCCTCCAACTCCTCTCCAGACTCTTCAGCCTCCTCTTTGGCCCCCTCTTCAGCCTCCTCATCAGTCTCCTCTAAAAGGAATAGGCCACCGTTTTTACATACTGACATATGTTCTTACCTTACCTTAGACTAGTTGATATGTACCTGTCTGGTCTTTGTCCGTGCGCTCTGTCATGCAAACGGAGCACAAATGTAGCCTCTTCCACATACTGTATAGTTCCAAATCAGCTCCCGTTAGAAGCTACCAAACTCTTCCACGTTTTCCCTATTTAAATACAGTTACGTGACGTGTTACACTACAAAGTATAGTAACACAGAAATGTAACATGTTGATTTTCTCAGCGGATAGAAAGGGGTACTATATTGTGAGGCGTAGTAATAGGAGAGAAATCTTTAGGAGATGGAGCGCGGACGTAGTGCTCCTCGTATTACTACGCCTCACGATATAGTACCCCTTTATATCCGCTGAGAAAATTGACATGTTACATTTCTGTGTTACTATACTTTGTAGTGTAACACATCACGTAACTGTATTTAAATAGGGAAAAAGTGGAAGAGTTTGGTAGCTTCTAACGGGAGCTGATTTGGAACTATACAGGATGTGGAAGAGGCTGCGTTTGTGCTCCGTTTGCATGACAGAGCGCACAGACAAAGACCAGACAGGTACATATCAACTAGTCTAAGGTAAGGTAAGAACATATGTTAGTATGTAAAAACGGTGGCCTATTCCTTTAAGTCTCCTCATAAGTCTCCTCTTGAGCCTCCTCATCAGTCTCCTCTTGAGCCTCCTCATTAGTCTCCTCTTGAGCCTCCTCATCAGTCTCCTCTTAAGCCTCCTCATCAGTCTCTTCTTGAGCCTCCTCATCAGTCTCCTCTTGAGCCTCCTCATCAGTCTCCCTTTCAGTCTCCTCATCCTCACTACTTACAGAAAACACAAACTTGTATAAAACACCATCTTCTGCTCTCTTTACGAAAGAGAAACCTACTACTCTGGTGGTGCGGATGTGCTGTAGTGCTGATGTTTTATTGGCCCTTAGTCTTCCTCAGCCAGCAGGCAACTAAAGCGTTTCTTCATCCAAGATGTGATGCGATGGAAACGGCTTTTCTTCTTCTTCTTTTCCTCTGGACCTACACACACACACAAACACACACAGGGGTTTCACTATACCAGCACATTGTAAGTGATCAATGATTGAAGTGTTAGCCAGCCCAGGTGTTTCCACAAGCAGGGAACTATTAGTGTTTGCATGTGGTCTGTGTTCAGAGAGAATTCTTACCGTGACAATATCCATGAGGAGGATCACCACAGATGTCTTCAGAACTGGCTTCTATGGTCTCTAATCTCTCCTTTGGTCCACTGGTTACACTGGTGACACACAACAAAGGTCCTGTTTATGATCTTTTCAAGACACTACAACTAGACAAGTTGCTCATTTCTGCACTGCCAATATTTATATAGAACACTGGAACAGTCACATTTATCTATTTATATAATCTTTATTCCGGACTCAAGGTCCATACAAGAGACAACACAAAGACACCACAAGACACAGAAACATAAAAAATAAAATAGCAAAGTCTAAGGACTCATAGTATTTATAAAGTCTTTCTCATTTATTCTAGAGACAAAGACTTCACTGTGGTTGCCTTGATGACCAGAGGAAATTGGACTACAACTACTCAAGTGGTTCATTTCTGCGCTGTCAATATTTCTAGAGATCACAGTAACATTAATCTATAAACAAATTCTTTGTCATTTATTCTATTAATACATGAGAAAGACTTCAAGTGGCTCCCTGTACTTTCTGCTGCATCCCTGTCTCCAGACTCTTACCTCTCGCAGACCTGGAGCTCCTCCTGGTCGTGTACCTCACTTTCCGGAGCGATGGGCTTGACCATAATGACCCTTGGTGAACGGTGTGAGTACACTGGTAGAGCACTGACACTGCAATAAAAATATGACGATTAGAGTGAAGAACTACTGCTGTTATGACATCTTTTGATCTGAGTGAGTCCTTACACAGACTTTACTGTGGTCGCCTTGATGACCAGAGGAAATTGGACAACAACTACTCAAGTGGTTCATGTCTGTACTGTCAATTAGGGCTGGGACAACGCATCTACGTAATCGATGACGTCAACGCAAAAAATACGTCGATACAAAAGCAAGTCGATTCATCATACTCAAAACAAAGATGGCAACGAGTAGTAGCAGTAGTACGCGAGTGCCGTCTTATGGGGCGTTCAGACCGCCACTGGAACGCACATTCTCTAAATTACAGAGGCTAGGGGTGTTCAGACCAGAAGTCCTGGGCTAACAGAGTTAAACTAGCAGAGTTAGGCTAGCGGAGCTAGAGGAGTTATGCTAGCGGCTTTTTGTGTAAAGTTCTTCTCCAAAAACAGTTCTGCAGCGTCTCTGTGTTCAGAGACCTTCCAGAAGCTTTATATAACAGCAGTATGTGTTCACGGAGGTACGCCATCGGTTTATTTTATTATTAGACGGTACTTACGCATCTGCAAACATGCTAGCTGTGCTTCATGTTAGCGGCGCTAGTTTAGTCACTGGAGATTGACAACTCGGGCTGTGGGAATGTTCACAAGCACACACAAAGAGACAGACAGTATTCTTAAGGGGAAAGGAAAGTGTCCGAGTCTAATTGATTGACTGCGGAACCTTCCGCAGTCAACCATTGGTTTTGTATTTCTTTATTCCGTCATTTTTTTTGACACGTTTCACAGCTTTCACATTTTCAACAATTTCCACAAGTTATACATCAAAACGTTCCACATGTTTGGGAGATTATTGCTATTACTTTTGGGACTTCAGCGATTTCCGGTTTTTCCGCAATCGGACAAAAATCTGCATTGAGAATTCTGCAATGCATTTTAATAGGCCCATGCATTTTAATAGGACTTCAGCTCTTTCAGACATTTCTACAGTTTCAATGATTCAACAGTTTCAAGGATTCAACAGTTTCAAGGATTTCAGCAGTTTCAAGATTTCAAGAGTTTCAAGGACTTCAACAGTTTCAAGGACTTCAGCAGTTTCAAGGACTTCAGCAGTTTCAAGGACTTCAGCAGTTTCAAGGACTTCAGTGTAATCATGCAACCTAATAGGGATTTTTCCATGTAAACCAGTATAATGCAACTTAATAGGGATTTTTCCATGTAAACCAGTATAATGCAACTTAATAGGGTTTTTTCATGTAAACCAGTATAATGCAACTTAATAGGGTTTTTTTTCATGTAAACCAGTATAATGCAACTTAATGGGGATTTTTCCATGTAAACCAGTATAATGCAACTTAATAGGGGTTTTTACATGTAAACCAGTATAATGCAACTTAATAGGGTTTTTTCCATGTAAACCAGTATAATGCAACTTAATAGGGTTTTTTTCCATGTAAACCAGTATTATGCAACTTAATAGGGATTTTTCCATGTAAACCAGTATAATGCAACTTAATAGGGATTTTTCCATGTAAACCAGTATAATGCAACTTAATGGGGATTTTTCCATGTAAACCAGTATAATGCAACTTAATAGGGATTTTTCCATGTAAACCAGTATAATGCAACTTAATAGGGATTTTTCCATGTAAACCAGTATAATGCAACTTAATAGGGATTTTTCCATGTAAACCAGTATTATGCAACTTAATAGGGATTTTTCCATGTAAACCAGTATAATGCAACTTAATAGGGTTTTTTCATGTATAATGCAACCTAATAGGTTGCATTATACCACCAGACCAAGACCCAAACGAAGACTCAGACCACCACCAGATAATGACCACAGACCAGGTTTCCTTAGTTACAGGAACCAAATTGTTTCAGCGGTGAGGGGATTTTTCAGTTTCAAGGACACTTTCAATACATTCAGTAGTTTCAAGGATTTCAGCTGTTTAAGAATTTAACCAGTTTCAAGGATATCAGGAGGTTCAAGGATTTCAGGAGTTTCCACACTTTCAACAGTTTCCAGGTTTAAAAAAGTTTCAAGGATTTCAGGAGTTTCAATGTTTCAACAGTTTCAAGGATTTCAGGAGTTTAAAGGTTTCAACAATTTCAAGGACTTCAGGAGTTTCAAATATCTATCAAGTATTTTAACAGTTTCAAGGCTTTTTAAAGGATTTCAAGGATTTTTTTTAGCAGATTTCCACATTAGATCTGTTCCGCAGTCAATCGCAATGGCTTCAGCCATTGCAAGTTTCTAGTTTGTTATTTGTGAATCAAGATGATTGTTTCAGTAAGCTAGGCCTATGTTCAACATAACTGTTGCATTCTAATTGTTTATTTTCATATTTTTTTGCTAGAAAAGCACTCTCTCTTTAGCTTAAAGCCCTCAAGATTACATTGGTTTTATTTTTTATTTTATTGAATGCTAAACATCAAGTGTTTTATTCATCTGAAGGAAGAATAATAAGATGAATTTTTTTCAGTAAGTTAGATGTGTTTTCAAGGCTTCAAGGTTTTATGCTACCTCTGACTAAGAATGTCTTATTTTTGAATTTTAAAAGCAATAAATATATTTTGTTCAGGAGTTCATGTTTTTTCATTCAGATATGTAAATCAACATGTATACATTGATATTAGCCAATTAATGGGGAGATAATCGCTAATCGAATCAAATCAAAATTGAATCGAACTGAAAAAATTAATTGTTAGATTAATCGATGCATCAAAAAAATAATCGCTAGATTAATCGTTAAAAAAACAATCGTTTATCCCAGCCCTACTGTCAATATTTCTATAGAACACAGTAACATTTATCTATACATGAATTCTTTCTCATTTATTCTATTAATACATGAGAAAGACTTCAAGTGGCTCCCTGTACTTTCTGCTGCATCCCTGTGTCCAGACTCTTACCTCTCACAGACCTGGAGCTCCTCCTGGTCGTGTACCTCACTTTCCGGAGTGATGGGCTTGACCATAATGACCCCTGGTGAACGGTGTGAGTACACTGGTAGAGCACTGACACTGCAATAAAAAAAATGACGATTAGAGTGAAGAACTGCTGCTGTTATGATTGACATCTTTTGATCTGAGTGAGTCCTTTTTACACAGACTTCACTGTGGTCGCCTTGATGACCAGAGGAAATTGGACTACAACTACTCAAGTGGTTCATTTCTGCACTGTCAATATTTCTATAGAACACAGTAACATTTATCTATATATGAATTCTTTCTCATTTATTCTATTAATACATGAGAAAGACTTCAAGTGGGTCCCTGTACTTTCTGCTGCATCCCTGTGTCCAGTCTCTTACCTCTCGCAGACCTGGAGCTCCTCCTGGTCTTCTACCTCACTTTCCGGAGCGATGGGCTTGACCATAATGACCCCTGGTGAATGGTATGAGTACATTGGCTGTCCACTGACACATGGAGAAAAACATTACAATCAAAGTAAAGAACTGCTGCTGTTATGATTGAATTGTTTTGGTCTGAGTAAGTCCTTACAAAGTCTTTACTGCGGTCCCGTTGATGACCAGAGGTAAATGGACAATGGGACTGTCCTGAAAAAACTCCACTGTCTCTGGTGGAGCAAATGTTGGCATCACTCTGCAAAGAGAAGAACACAGTTTCATCAGATGTAAAGTTTGATATGAAGGAAAGGCCAGTTTTGATCTTGTGAATGATGCCATCCAACAACACCAGGACATACACCGAGAATACACTGAATATACATGAGTGATTTGAATGCCCTTACACACAGCATGCGTAATTTGAAGCAGATACCATAACAGGAGCCTTGCATATTTTTGACAGCGCAGTGACGCGGATCCAATCCAAATATGTACATGGGGAACATGTTTTTGCAAATGGCTTTTGATACTAAATCAGCTCAAGTTTTGTGAGGAAATGAGTCCTGTGCTCCAAACATGCGGTTTCTGACATCCACACATAACCAAGTGAAGTCTGTTCAGTTGTGCTGTGCACTTTTGTAAGTAAGTAATCTTTATTCATAAAGCGCCTTTAAGAGACCAGAGAAACACTGTACTGGATTTAAAGTGGGCAAACCTGCTGTTCTGGTGCTGCCATATTGAACTGCTGAGGTGTTTAGAAGGAGCATCTTGGGACTCCTCTTCAGCCTGCTCTTCAGCCTCCTCATCAGTCTCGCTGTCAGTTTCCTCCTCAGACTCCTCATCCTCACTACTTACAGAAAGAACAAACTTTTATAAAACACCATCCTCTGTTCTCTTTACTAACGTTTACTTTGTTGATACGAACAAGTCTTGAGTGATGAACATGTGATGAAGGATCTGGTCCGGCGTGATCCTGTCCGCGGCGTTGACTACAAACATCTCGTACAAAAGATCGGAGCAGGCCAGGAGATCATATTTTCTGTACATCCCTGAAGCAGCGACCTTGGCCTGTGTGGTGAGGAGTGGAAGACAATATTCAGAATACAGATGTAAGTGAAGGACTGGGAATAATTGAACATGAGTGACATCACAGCTGGTATGATTGTGTGTGTAGTAATAATAATGCATCGGTTTTATAAAGCGCTTTTTTGGACACTCAAAGACGCTTTACATGTGTCATTATTCATTCACTCCATACATGGTGATAAACTACTACACAGCCACAGCTGCCCTGGGGCACACTGACAGAAGCGAGGCAACCAGTATGTGCCATCGGCCCCTCCGACCACCACCAACCATTCACACACACACCAGACTCATTCTAGGCAATGGGGGTAAAGTGTTTTGCCTAAGGACACAACAGCAGTTTGGCACTTTACAGCCGCAGCCGCCCCACTGTGGCTGATGTTCCCAGAGGTTAAGTGTCTTGCCAAGGACACAACGACCCTCTGGCTCAAAGGCCAATGCTCTACCAACTGAGCTACTGTCGCCCAGTAGTAGAAGGCCTGCTGCTGTCTCTACACCATGTGTCCTTGTGTGGTTTATTTGCTGTTGTTTGTGTGTAACTGTTAAGTGTCATTATATATCCTCTTTTATGTCTATTTGGTTTATGCTTAATATATTAAGGCAGAAAATTTTCGTGTGTGGACAAAAAACCCTCCGCATTTTCTTGTGTGTGCGTTTCTGTGTGTTTGCTTGGATTTCATGTGTGTGTGTGTGTGTGTGAAAGAGGAAATTCTTTTGAATACACTGGAAACAGCAGCAAGTACTAAGTAGCTCTGAAACAGTTGTTGCTTTGTGCGTTACAGTTGTTATTTTACTTTTTTCTAGCTGTTTTAATTAATGCAGTGCTGTGTTCATGATTTTACACTGATCCAGACAGAGCAGAGACGATGCATGGTCTGAACCAAGCAGACCAAGTGTAAATCAACCAGAGGCGAGGAAGCAGCTCATAACCAGCGGCTACACCACCTCTGCTGCTGTGACCTTATTTGTTCCTTGTTTGTAATTTTTTGTATATATTTGTTTGTATGGATGTGTTTCTGCTGCTGGACACCTGAAATTCTTCTAGAAGGATCGAAAAAGTTTATTTCTATGAACAAACCTCCAGTAGATCCGTCAGTGACATGTGATCTCCAAGGATGGACGTCAGGACTTCAGCAGGGACCTGTCCAGTGAGTGCTGTGTATTCTTCATCAGTCTAATAAGGAAATATAATGACAGTGTTACTTCTCATTCATATGTCAAATGTACACCCCAGAAACACTCTTTACCATCAGTCTCCAGGTATCGTCGACCTTCTTGAAAAACTGATCGACATTAGGAGCTTCCTCCAGAACATGGTCAGCGGGCTGCTCCAGAAGCCTGACCAGGACCTTCAACTGCACACATGTATAAGTGTAGAAAGTGTAGTTAGACAGACTCTGGGACCATCAGAGGTTCCCTTTAACCTATACATATGGTTCTTAAGTGACTCACAGTCTCAAACGGCTTCTGCTCGGGGAAGATGTTGAATCCAAGTAACATGGTGACTGTGATATTTGCCAACAACCACACATCTATGGCCTCGGAGAAGGACAGGCCCAGGATGATCTCAGGAGCTCTGCAAGTGGACACATACACACATGAAACAAGAAGTCACATCTAAAGTAAGATCTCAAGGACTAGTCTGAATGGTACCTAAAGCTGGTGGGTGGCGGTACCATGATCTCCTTGTCAGCCCGCTTACTGCTAACAGCAGAACTAAAGTCAACCAGTTTGACTTTGATGGGCTCACGATCACACAGCCAAAAACTGTCCATGGTCAGATTTGTGAGGATGATCTTCATGGACTTCAAAAAGTTTAGAGCAGTCGCCGCCTAAACAAAAGCGGACACCTTGATTAGTTAGTGGCTACCTTTTCATTAGTTGTAATTGTAATTTGTGTACACCAAAAGAAAACAAAAATAAATATTCTTTCTTTGAAAGAACATTTATGATATGGTAGCCTGTTCCTACCTGCTGAACGATGGACCGGACCTCTTTCAGACCTATCTGATACTGGAGTTTTAAGAAACTAGACAAACTGAGGTCTAGATTCTCAAAGACCAGAGCCCTGTCAAAGCCGTACTCTGCGGTCATTAAATACTCCACGATGTTGCGTTGTTCAGCACCCTTATCCTTCATTCTCAGCAGCAGAGAAACCTAACGAGTTGAATATGATGAGGTTAGATAAGATAAGATAAGATTTGCTTTATTTATCTCACATAGGAGAAATTTACATGTCACATTTGGCATGGATAGAGACACTCAGATTGTGCAAAAGGAGGAAATGTGCAAACATGTAACATGCAGGATATTTGTACAATAAAGTGACAATAATTATGTGCAAGAAGAACATTAGTAGAACATTAGTAACACCTGATTGTGATGTGCAAATAACTCACCTCGTTTTTGAGCAGTTCTTGCGATCGTGGGACTCTGATGCACACAATCTGGCTAGTGTCCACCCGGCTGCACTTGAACATCTCACCAAAGTTTCCTCTTTCAAGAACATTGATGAAACGGAATTGAATGGGCATCGAAAACATATTCAAACTTTTCTCAAAAGAGTTAAAGCTCCTGCAATCACACATGGTAAGATTAAACTAATGGTACATAGAAATAACACATGTGGACAGAAATCATCCGAAGATTTTACAAAGAAAATCAGCTTTTTATGTATGTATGTCTAACTGAATGTCTATGTATGTCTTTGTGTCATTGATGTTGTTTTGTATGTCCTTTATTTCTGCAAATAAAAAAAGAAATAAAAAAAGAAAAGAAAATCAGCTTTTTCAACTTTTACTAACACCTAAATATGATATTTGTATTACAGGGTGTCTGTGGTACCCAGCAGGTGGCAGCTCTCTTAGAGAAAGGTGTCCCATCTTCATATCATGAGCTAATAGTGACTTTGCTAAGTCGATGGTGATCAAGATCATATTGTTAATAATTGTGTCAAACAGTTCTCCAACTGAAATGTTACATGAGGCATCTTCATCATTATTAGACTGACCCTTCATTCTCAGGAGAACCTCTTTGCTCTGTCGCATCACGCTGGTCCTCTTCCTCCTCTGGAGCCTCCTCTGGAGCCTCCTCTGGAGCCGCCTTTGAAGCCTTCTCTGGAGCCTTCTCTGGGGCCTCCTCTGGGGCCTCCTCTGGGGCCTCCTCTGGAGCTTTTTCTGGAGCCTTCTCTGGAGCCGCCTCTCTGTGGAACCAGCCACAAAGACACATGTTTAAAATACATTTTGTGATACATAGTATAGTATAGAGTACACTATCCACAGTTCAGAGGCAACTCACTGATGAGCAGAGATGAAGGGATGCTGCAGGACTTGTGTTGGAGTGATCCGCGTCGCCTCATTCACATCCAGCATCCACTTCAGAAGATCAATGCAGGTCTCCAGCTCCTGCATTTTGCAATTCATCTGAAAAAAACAACAAAAAATGAAGTTGACGGAGCCTATTACCACCAAAGGTCTTCCCCCTCTACTACCTCTGCCCACAGGGGCTAAAGAAGCATATATTACTAGGTGTGGTGCTGAGAACACAAGATTTTGAGGTGTACTTATCTCTATATCTGTGAGTTTGTTATTTGAATTTTGTTTATTCATCTGCATCTGATAATATATCAGTCATTTGAAGTCTTTGATTTAGATCTTTTCACCAAGCATTCACTCAGAAAAGAGCAGGCGTCACCAACACCCAGAGCGCCACTGACTACAACAGTGATAGGAGCACTTCAGATTGTTCTCACGACAGGCCGCAGGAACAAAAACACTTAGCCTCAATTATCAAACAAGAACAATGTATTTACTCACCCTTAGCTGATTCCACAGTGATGGCCCAGAACGGGAATGCTGCATGTTATAATTATTTGAAGAGGCAAATTCTTCTTTGGTCTATATTGAATACAAAGAGATGTTATAGTTTTTATTATATTTCAAGCATTTCTGAAATGATTTGAAACCTTTCACGTACCTTTATCCTCCATCCACTGGGAGTGTCAACAAAGAACGTGGGTGCTTCAATGCTTTCCTCAAGCATGCCATGACTCGGTGAGCCGACGAGAAGGACGATGGTTCTCATCTGAACAAACAAACTTAGTTATTAATGAGTCGTCCACATGAAAGATTCTTTAAAATACGACCAGTGACTTACTGCTTCAAACTCGGTTCTCGGCCTGAACACAGATCTGTCCAGCAGTAAGTTGACCACTGAGACTCCCAGAGACCAAATGTCTACGCCTGCATTGTAGTCCAGACCTAAGAGGACTTCAGGAGCTCTGAGAAAAACACACAAACATGAAGTGATCAGAGGAGAAAGTGACGCTTTAACATCAGGCTAATTATAATGTACCACACTGGGGAGATAAGATGTTTAAGTTACAGTTGGCGGAAAATGATCTATTCCATTATTTTAGTTATAGTGCATATAATAGAGATGGGCCGATAGTGACTTACATCGGAGTGGTCTCCACCTTTAAAGATGGGAGTAACCCTTGCAGTTTTCCAGATGAGAGGGACAGAGCACGTACTACACCGCGTGAGTTGTGGGGTCCCTGTGTCTTTTTATTTATTTTATTTATTTATTTTGTATTCACTTTTATCTATTAATTGTTATTAATTCTGTTTTATTGTATCTTTTTAGTGTTTTTATTGATTTTACATGGATTATATTAATTGACTGGTTGAGCTACATGGAGTTTTTTGTGTACTTTTCTTTCTTTTTGTGTGTGCAGCACTTTGGAACTGTTCTGTTGTTTAATGTGCTATAGAAATAAAGCGGATTGGATTGGATTAGTGACAGGTGAAATAGGTTGGTTTGAGGATAGATAAGCACACTGGATCCCAATAAAAGGTATTTTACTTCTTATGCTGCTTTCAGACCGCCAACGCTGGAACGCTGAAGCCTCACTCACCAGACGCATTCTCTAGTTTTCAGACGCAGGGGTCTTCAGACCAGAAATATATTTTTACATTATCTCCTGGTGGTGTGCCGCGAGATTTTAAAAAAAGAAAAAGTGTGCCATGGTTCAAAAAAGGTTGAAAAACATTGAAATAGATAACATAGCATTATTAATGGACTTTTATGTATGGATCAGATTTGGTTTGAATCAAAAGTGATTAATAATAAACTATAGTTGTAGTATAGTTTTAAGAAAGAAACACAAATAAACAACATCTGCAGCATAAAAACTAAAACAGTTCTAACCACATGGTAGTCTCTTGAGTACCAGTTGCCCTCGCCATAGACAAATACAAAGTCACCACCTCCTGCTGAAGGGACAGCAAGTGAGTTCCTTCAGCCATATATTTGGCTGAAAGAACGCTATGATGTGTCCTTTTGAGTCCAATCCGAGTCAGTCATTGTTGGGGTTGTCTGTCTGTTTACGACGTTGTACCTTTTGTCATTATTCATTGACAACATAGAGCGACAGAACTCACACTGTGCTTTTACACAAATGTAATAAAGGAAAGTGTCTGTGTCAGACCATTCCAAGTAAATAGGATAAGAGTAAGAGGTTCACCGGTACGGCAGAGAGGTGATGATTGACCCGGGCTCTATTGAGCTCCGGTGCTCGGCCAGGCCAAAGTCGATCAGCTTCAACTGGAGGCTTCCACTGCGGTGATCACAGACCATTATGTTGTCCGGCTTTATGTCAGTGTGCAGGAGGTCTGCAGCTCTCAAGATCCTCAGAGCTGAGCCCATCTGTAGCATACAAACACAGTTTTACATAATATATCTTTAGAACAGACATAATCTTTGCTTAAATTTATTTGAACATGTTCAAAAAATATTTTTTAAATATGTCATAAAGAAGTATGTGAAGGAAAGAGCGTGAGGCCCACACATGTATGTGTGCTTGTGTGAGTGTGCTCATGCGTGTCTGTGTGTGTGTGTGTGCGTGTGTGTATACGCTGAATGGGTGAGTGTGGAGGGACCTGTATTAACGTGTATTTCATTCGTCCCTTTTTCAAACTGTATATGTTGTTTTATCATTCTTAATGAAAGAATAATGAATAAATGCACTTGTCATTCAAATGTTTCATTATAACATCTCTTTTAGTTTGAAGACCTGGTCACAAATGAAATGTGATAAGTTCTTACCTGGCGAATGAGAGCTCTGACATCACACAACCGCAACCCATTTGGAGAAACTTTCGTCTTGTACTCCTTCAGATTCATGTCGAGGGCCTCCAGAATCAGCGCTGGTCCAAACGGTGTGGGGAAGGAACCCAAGAAACTGATGATATTTTCATCCAAGTCCCTGAGTAAGGACAATACCTCCTTCTGCAGAGACACACGATAGGTTTTTTACATATCTTGTGTCCCTAAAATGGTGATTATGCATTAAAATTATGTTTTATTTATTTGTGATAATCATGGCCTACGGTACAAGAGTTAATACAGCTGTGAGTCTTTTATAATGATCAACAAATATAGACTCAATATATGTCACATAACGTGTAATGAGTTTGTCATGTAATTATCCCACTCCATTTAATAGGCTAGTGATACAACTACTGGTACAAGAAGTGGTCAATGTTGTTACTTCAGTAAAAGTTTAAGCACAAAATATTACATTATCTAAGTAGAGACATTCATTTTAATAATTTCTAAGTTTTCATTTCATTTTTATTTATTATTTTCATGAAAATGCTGTTGCACTTATCAGCTTCATATATAACATATATTATACATTTGCAGGATACATTTCCATGATTGGAAAGGAGCAGAGAGGAAGAAAAAAACTGCTTTGAGTTTGATTTTTTTATCAATACTTTGACTAACATGGAATGCTGGTAACTGGCATAATAATAACTAACACAATCATAATCAACGTAATGTTATTTATTTATTTATTTGGGTTTTAAAAGGAGGTACAATGCATATTAATGTAACCTAAACAACAAATTCACTTTTATGTATGCATTAAACTAATAAATTGTAATTTTAAAGTCATTTACTTTCTCCAAACTAAAACCAAATGTTGCTAACTGACAAAGCTAGACTGGGTTAGCATAACGGCTATTGTTTGCTAATGCCCGATCCTCTTTGCTAAGGAGGTTCAGAGCCTCTAATTAAGACAAATATGGGATATAGTAGGTTATTGATAATATAATCACTTAAGATAATGTACTTTAGTAGGTTTTACAGTAGTTACAATGGTTTTAATCAGTGAAATGGAGAGACTGCAGTAGACTAGCCTGTATGCTACATGCTATGTGCACGCTACATGTCATGGTTAAAATTGAGAGATGCTTACCTCCATCATGGCCGCGGATTTCATGGCCAGGTTGTGAGGCACCTTGACGGCCACCTCTGTGACACATCTGACCACTTTACCATGAGCCCCTTCTCCTAACACCTGCTTGATGGTAAAGTTCTTGGGGATGAGTGAAGACATGTTCGAATCACTGCAAAAGTAATATTCAAGTTAGTTATTTTGGTTAACCCACAGTTCAGTCCAAGATGATTACATCAGTACCATTTCTATTAAAATGACAACAAAAGAAATGTTTAGATTGTTAAAAGCACACTGTTATTAAGGTCTTGTTGGTTTAGAAGTCAGTCTGGCTCACCTGAATGTATTACAAAGATTTTCAGAAATTAATCTCTGCTTTGAAAAACACGTCTTGTCTGTTTGACTGCTCTGTATAAACTGAGGAGAATCAGTTCTTAGCTTCTAAAGTCATATCTGAGATTCTAGATTAGCGCATTACACTGTCTCCACGGCAACGGAATTATGGAACCATTACATCATCATTTTAGCAACTTTTATACAAAACAGTGAATATAATTTTATTTTTCCCAAAAGAATGTGTCTTGCAAAAGTAAAATGACCAAATCAGACCACCACATGCTGTTTTTTTTATTTTTTTTAATCTTTTTTGCATACTTGACTCTATTTGAGTATGTGTTTTTTAAACATACTTGTGAAAACTGGCGAGAGAACCAAATCAAGTTTGACATGAATCGTCCTTCGTTTGTCCTTTGTTACAAAGATGGCTGACACGCTCAACTACACAATACTATTCTTTAAAGTACGCTTAGAATCTGTGCAGCATACAGACTGATGGTTGAGAGCAGAATAGCGACAGAGCACTTTGAGGGCGCCTCGACCTCTTGGAACGAGTACTGAGACTATATTTCAATAGCTCATTATTTTAATTATATTTGTGGCCATACCTGCATGTGAAAGCCAGATCTTGTTGGACCTCTGCAAAACCTGGTTAGTATTCTGATGGGAGACCTCTGGGAACACCAGGTGCCACAGTTGTTGTGTCCTTAGGCAACAAGACACTTCACCCACCCTAATTAATTTCTGTTATATTTCAGCTTCAACTTATAATTTTGTTTAGCTACTTCATCCAAAGAAAATAGCAGTTGATAAAACTACATAGACTGCTTCAAACTATGAGACATGTTAATGTTTTCGTTCTGCTAACCAATTTGCAGCCATGCCCATATCATGAAATCAAACTTAGTCCGAAAAAGTCCTCTGAGGGACAGGAAGAAAATCTCTTATAAAATAGATTGAAATTTTATTTTAGTTAGAGGTATGAGCTGAAAAGTGTATCTTTGTTTTGGATGTTAGGCAAGGAAAGGCAAGTTTATTTGTATAGCACAAATCATACACAAGGCAATTCAAAGTGCTGAACAAAATAAGAAAGCATTAAAATCATAAATAATCACAGAACATAAAAATATAAAATCCCTCAGTTGTATGCACTGCTAAACAGGACTGTTTTTAACCTGGTTTTAAACATTGTCAGAGAGGAAGCCTGTCTCACATCTTCAGAATGATTGTTCCAGATTTTAGCAGCATGAATCTGAAAAGCAGCCTCCCCATGTTTAGTCCTGACTCTGGGCACTAACAGGAGTCCAGTCCCTGTGCTCCTCAGAGTCCAGGCCGGTTCATATGGGACTAACATGTCACTAATATATATTGGTGCAAGGCCATGGAGAGACTTGTACACAAGCAGAGCTGTTTTAAAGTCTATTCTCTGAGCTACAGGAAGCCAGTGCAGAGACCTGAGGACTGGACTAATATGGTCGTACTTCCTGGTTCTAGTCAGGACTCGAGCTGCTGCATTTTGAATGTACTGCAGCTGTTTTACAGCCTGTTTGGACAGACCTGTGAGCAGGCCATTGCAGTAGTCTAACCTACTGGAGACAAATGCATGGATAAGAATCTCCAAGTCTGCTTTAGACACTATGTTTTTGATCCTGGCAATGTTTTTTAGGTGGTAAAAAGCCGCTGATGTTACTGATTTAATGTGGCTATTAAAATTTAAGTCTGAGTCCAGTATACAGGGATCAAGAGTTCCGAGCTACCGGCTCGACCGCACGGCATTGTGAGTAGTCTTCTCAAAAAAGTGGGCTTGAAATCTTTAGAAGAACATTTAGAAGGTAAGGTAAAGATTTTTTCATGTAACAAAAAAGCAATGCATTTTTTTCTTGTGGTTTTAGATGTAAACACAACCGACTGACTATAGAGCTACACGCAGCTTATGCTACATACGAGGATCGAATTACACGTGAGCTTTATAAACTTACCCAAAGCTGTACTTTGGACATAGAGCCCTCAGAGCGTTTCATGAACTTATTAATAACATTTCTGATCAGAGCATAGAGTGGGGACATTATTAAGAACAAACAGTGAGCTGGCAGTATAGAGAAGTGTGCAGTAGGCTTTAAACAAAGTTATTTTCACTTTCTCTGTACACATGTGAAATCTCCGTGCTTCAGTGTTAGCCTGTCCATACAGCTTGCAGTACTGCCTCTGAATGTCATCGTCATCACTGCGGTCACTCCTGATTACGTGCCCCAGGTACAGTAGGTCCCATTTCGTTTTGTCGCCTTTCACGCGTGAATAGCACGAGACTCAAGTGTGAAACACGCGTCTTTTATTATTTTTTCCCCCAGTGATGCTGCAATGACCCAAAAAACCACCAGGTGGCACTTGTGAGCAGTGCCACCTTGAGCTTTATGACACCCAGTCATAAAGCTCAAGTCTTTGGCGCAGGAGGACCTGGGTTCGAGTACAAGTTAAAGACTTTTGATACAACTCCACAATCAGCACCAAGTTATGAAGATAAAATTATTCCACTTTTGTACTGGCTTTTTATCTTTGCAGGGTTAGGAACATTGTCGGAAAATCTTCTGCTTTTAACCTCTTAACTCCCACCTGAAACCGAGCACGTTTTCTCCAGGTGTACATTTTGGGTGTATATTCCATTTACGCAAAATCCAACGTCGGATTTATGAACGTGTGAGATCCGCCCAGTTCTGAGCGTACGCAGCTGCGGGTGTTGATAAATCGGCTGAATACGAACGTATTTAGTCACGCCTAGAATTATGCAGCAATCGCGTGTTTCACGCCCCGTCTTCGTGACAGGTCAGCAGGAAGCCGGCCAAAAAGACTGTTTGGAAGCCTCAAAAGGCACGTTTGTTTGTTCATGTTTATGTAATAATAAATATGCGCTATATATTCAGCTGCGTTTTGAACAAGTTTGCTAAAATGTTTTGATACATTAGAAAAATCTTTCTTGAATTGTAGAAGTGAATAAATATAGATTGATTGAATGAATTAATTAATTCATATATATTATCCAGAGGTGGCTCTCATGAATGAAGCGTCTGCAGCGTCTTGGACGCAGCCTGGCTCGGGGTAGAAGTGCGCATTGAAGCGCTGTACACTTCAGAGAGCGTTTGCGGTCCAGATTTCACAAAGAAAATCTGGAGCCAAAACTTCTGCACATGTGGCGCGACCTCTCACGGCACTCGCTGCGCACTCTGGACAGGGCAGTGAGACATTTGTGAGTGAGCAATACCATCGATGCGTTATTGGGGTGTGTGTCTGTGTGAGGCTTACACGAATCTAATGAAATAACACATTGCTTTACCAGATGTGAATGAGGAATACAAATAGCCGTGCGTAATTACGCAGCGCAGAGCCTGCCACAGCAATAGATGGGTCACACATCCCTGTTGCGTAAAGTGTATTTATATAGAGCCTTTGACTGTCCAGGATCACAAAGCGCTTCACATTTTAAAAACATACAGATCAAAATAATACACACACAAGTCAGATTTAATAGAAGGTTCTCATCATGAGCTGTGATTTATTCGAAGTTTGCGTGTTTCCATTAGACTTTTTCTGATGCGCAAATTCAAATTTTGAAACATGATCCTCAATGAAAACACAGCATATAATTTTGTCAGAGGGAATATGTTTATTGTTGTCCATATCTTGAATTTCATGCGTGTTTTGGCGTGTTGTGCCGAAGGTTGAGATCAGTGTAGATTTACACCACCTCCAGACCTGGCGTATATTTTTTGCGTATTGTACGCTCACGTCCAGATAGATAAATGCGGAAAAGTGTAATATTTTGCGTACGCCTCATTTACACCCTGATTTGGCCGTACGCAAGTTTCATACATGAGGCCCACACTGTGTCTCACACAGGCCTAGAGTTTACCTCATCAGTGCGAGGCAAGCCTGGCCTGACCGCGCTCTCCTCCTCTGGGACGTAGCCAGAGGCCCGGGCCTCTGGCTACTCTACCTCACAAAGTTCACGCTGAACTGTCTTAAAACTAAAACGAAAAAGGCTGCTCTGTTGTGAATGTTTTGAGAGCGTTGTCAATCTTTAAGACGAGGAATAGCTGGTTGTTCTCGGGAACGAGCTTCACGCTGTGTGATATGATATTGGACAAAATTGTTCAGCCAAAAAACAGGACTATATTTGAAGCAACGTAGGAACGTGATGACGCTCAGGGGGTTATATTTTCTTAAAACATTAGAACGCAACATTTAGGCTTTAGCAATAATTTGTGTGTAAAAATAACAATATTTAAATTATGACTTTTAATAAAAAAGGCTAATGACTTGAGAGGCGAAGAACAAATTTGAGTAGGCCAAGAAAAAAACTGGTAGGCACCGGCCTACCCAGGCCTATCCCTGCCGCCGCGGCTGGCGCACAGGCTCTTCTGTCTTTAGGACAGATAGATTTCAGATAGAAATTGCTACTCAAAAGGCGCTCTTACTGTAGACGCTGCTGTTGTAGCGAGGGCTGACGCAGCCTCAGCTCCCGATCTCGGCGGAGTTTTTGAAGTGTACAGTAACTCTACCGAATACAATTACTCAAAATGAGTATTCTAACAATTTGAAAGTTATACCAGTTATGCCACTTACTTTGAAATAGCATTCAGTAGCGACACTTTTAAACATAAAACACATTCTCACGATATTGCTAATACAAATTTATGATGGGGGGAAAACTTTCTTTCTCCGTGTTTTACAAATATAATGGAGTTGGCTGAAGAATGTCTGCTTAGTTTCTGAACTGTATTGAACTAGATTGACCAGGGCTCGAGTCCACAGGAATGTCGAAAATCCAGTTAATCTTCACATATGCAAAACATCTTCACATAGCCTATCACTCAGGCGAGCAAAAACCGAGCACGTTTTCTCCAGTGTTAAATAAAAAAAACTTAGTAATTAGGCCAACACATTTAAAATAGTTGCTAGATTGTAGTAAACTGTTGTAAACTTCACAATCTGCACCAACCAAACTGCAGGAAAAAAATGCAACTTTATTCAGTAACGGAGTAATCTGATTCATATACTCCCCCCGCTAATAAAAATTGAGGATTGGCCGGGGCTCAAACCCCGATCGTCCAAGCGAAAGTCTTGGACAATCCTGCTACGCCACACAGGCGCTGGAGAAAACACTGGATCTAATAGGACAGACCGCTGAGTTAATGAGCCGTGCGGATGTGCGGGACGCTTAAAATGCCTTATATGCAAGTTAATGCAAATGTTTGCCATATGATCTGCTACTCATGTGCATTTTAGAATTCCTAATTAATGGTAGCTATATGTAACATGTGTAGTTTCATTTTTTGTAATTATACACAGCCTATATATTGCTAATCAAAGTAAAAGTATTCAGAATACAGTGTACACTCGTGTTTGTTTTGTTCCAATGTTTCACGTTCAATAACGCACTTGCTGCTGGCTATCCCATACTGTAGAAGAACTTTTGAGAAGAAGTGTTTTTATTAAAAAATAAGAAGTAAAAATAAGTAATAAAGTAATGTGAGAAATCCCTCAACCACACCCCTCTGCTGGCTCCGCCCCCCCCCACACCTACACACCTGGGTGCAATTAGGCAGTCATTTTAAGTCCTGGAAGCCCATTGTTTCCCCTTTCATTTCAATCCAGGCTATGGATCAGCATGCGTCATGTGAGTTTCAGTTGATTCCCATTTTAGTTTCATTGTTAATTTTTGTTAATATGCAATTTGTTTCTGCTTTGTTGCAGTGTATAAAAACCATGTCTGATGCCATATTAAATCCTTAAACTGATCCTGTCTTGAGACCTTTTATTCACTTGGGCTTTTTTCACCGGCTATTTATTCAATTACAATTTTACATGGTCCTTCGAGCGGGATATGCCCAAGATGGATAAAGCCATACAGGTCTCAAGAAGTGCACCTTCTCTTCTGCTGCCCACTCATGATAGCCAAGATGGGGGAGGAATGGAGTACACAGGCAGCTTCCGTTCACTGCATGGAGCAACTGCAGCACAAGGCACCACCGTGAAGCCAGTCTCATATGACGTCCAGTCACAGCATGGGATTCACACAGTGGACACCGGAGGCGCAACTACTGCTCTACATGAACTAGGAGCTCGTCCTAAACAGAAATCCAGGATTCCGAACCCAAGCCTGAGGAGCAGTGGAAGGCAAAGGAGGATTCCGGCACATTTCAAAGACTATGAGGTCAGTCTGTTGCCAAAACAATATGACGCACATTCCCAGTCTGATATTGCGGAGTCACTGTCTGATGGAAGCACATTTTCTAAACGCAGTCGGAGACCAATGGATGCGTTAAAAAAATCCCTTGACCAATCAGAGCTGGCCCAGGTGGAGGAGAGGCTCAGACACATGGAGTTGGATGAACTCCATCGTCAGCAGCAAGAGGAAGAAAAGGCTGAGGAGTGTCTACGCCGCATGGATACACAAGCCAGAGAAGCTTCCATGGCCCGTGAGAATGTATCTAACAGTTTGACTCGAGCCAGACGCATACGCCAGGCAGAGAGAGATTATGAGGAGGCAAGGATGGTGTCCCAGCTTCTGAAATATCCTAGTCCTATGCTTCGGTCCAGCACCAATCTACGACCAGAGAGCGCCATGTTAGCGTCGGGACTCAGTCTGCATGAAGCGCCTCAGCCTGTCCGTCTCCAGCCTCCTGCGCCTCAGCCTGCGCCTCAGCCTGCGCCTCAGCCTGCGCCTCAGCCTGCGCCTCAGCCTGCGCCTCAGCCTGCGCCGCTCCAGTCGCCGGCTCCGCTCCAGCCGCCGGCTCCGCTCCAGCCTAGTCCAGAAGCAGACATGGCCTCCACTCCCTCAGCGTCATCTCTGTCCCATTCTGTCCCATCAGCTCCTCCGATACAAGTCCCTGTAAATGCTGGTTATTCCCCAAATATGACTGAACTGTTGATAGCAACGACCTACGGCATCCCAAAGCCGCAGCTCCCTCGATTTGACACCGGCAAGGAAAGTGACTTTTTGTTATTAAAGATGGCCTTTGACAGCTTACTCGGGAACCACCCTCATTTATCCGAGCAGTATAAGTACCAGATCCTACTTGAGAGACTCAAGCATCCACCTGCTTACCAACTGGCCAGAGCTCACATTCATCATCCTCAGCCATACACCTCAGCCATGCATGCATTGACTTCACGATACGGGCAGCCACGTCACTTGATACAGAGTGAGATAGCGCGCATTCTCAACTCTGCGTCTGTTAAAGCAAAGGATGTGGCTGCGTTCGAAGAGTTTGCTCTGGCTGTACAGTCTCTGGTCGGACTACTTATCTCGATAGAAGGAAGGTATGGTACAGAAGTAAGCTGTGGATCGCATGTGGACAGGCTTCTGAGCAAATTACCATCTAATTATCGTGATTCCTTTGTTGAACATTGTATTCAGAGGGGTATCTTGCAGGATGGTGTTTTTCAAACTTATACGTTGAATGATTTGTCTGTGTGGTTGCAGGTTAAAGCTCGTGCTCGCCGCTTGTCTCACAACACAACTTTTGCTGCTGAGTGGGACAGGAGGGAGGTACGAAACAATCCCAAACCTCCACCACGGGAGTTTGCTAGGCCAGCTACCATGTATTTGTCAACCGAGACGAAGGCGGCTCCCATGCAGAATGTTTCCCTCAACCCTGTGGAGAAGCATCCAAAGAAGGCAAAATTCCAACCCTATTGTCCTTTCTGTAACACTCATGAACACTTTCTCAATCTTTGCCAGAAGTTTGCCAAGCTGACGGTGGAGGAGAGGCGCTCTTGGATCCGTGAAAACAGACGCTGTTGGAAGTGCTGTAGAACTCACCCTCCGGAGGCTTGTACACTGAAGAGGCCATGCGGAGTGTGCAGCCAGCTTCACTTGACAATTCTGCACGACACTTTGACTCCCGCCGGCCAGTCGTGTCTCATGGTGAGCATGCCCAATCCTGACCTTTATCTTGACCGTCCAAATCGTTCTGCACGTGTCATTCTCAAAGTGGTTCCTGTTGTTCTTCATAATGGTGACTTCCAATTTGAGTCTTATGCCATCTTGGATGACGGGTCAGAACGTTCCATTATTCTGCCTTCAGCGGTAGAAGCACTCTGTCTTTCAGGCCAGTCAGAAACCCTAAACCTTCAGACTGTGCGTCATGATGTTCTTCAGGTGCAGGGCACAAGAGTAAGCTTTTCCATTTCACCAATTGATGACAAGTCCACCACGTATAAAGTGAAGAATGTTTTCACCGCTGATGTTTTGAATTTGATGAAGCATTCTTGCCCTACTGCAGCATTGCAGAAGCGCTATGAACATTTGAGAGACTTGCCATTGCCAATTCTTGATGGGGTTCAGCCTACGGTCCTTCTTGGGTCTGATCACCATCATCTCATTGTCCCTATTGAACCTATTAATTTTGGGCCTTCGGGCAGTCCATCTGGTGTCCATACTGCACTTGGATGGGCTCTTCAAGGTCCTTCCTCAGTCAACCCTGCTTCAGTCCCAGACATGCAATGCCTTTTCACTGCTACCCCTTTCTCAGATGATGTGATGAGAAACGTGGTGAAGTTATGGCAGCTGGATACGTTCCCTCGGCACAACGAGAAGGAAGTGACCCGATCAAAACAAGATCAGTATGCTCTTGCACTTTTGGACTCTAGGACACAAAGACTGGAGGTAGATGGCCAGCTGCGGTATGTCACTCCTTTGCTACGCCACCCTCAGTTTCCCTCTCTTTGCTCAGACCCGGCTTCCTTCCTTCCGGTTCTTCTGAGGGCAGAACATAGGCTTAGGAAAGACCCTGTGTTGTCCAAAGTACACTCAAGAGAAATCGAGATGTTGCTTGAAGCAGGCTATGTAACCCAAGTAGATACTAAATCGGCTCTTGGCACAGAATCCTGGTTTCTCCCACATCATGTGGTGTCCCAGCACAATGGCAAACACAGACTGGTGTTTAACTGCTCTTATAGTCACCAGGGCCAAAACCTGAATGATTGCCTTTTACCTGGTCCAGTCCTTGGACCATCATTACTTGGTGTGCTTCTTCGTTTCAGACAGCATCAAGTGGCCGTTATAGCAGACATCAAGGCAATGTTTCACCAGGTGCGTTTGCTCCCTGAAGACACCCCCCTACTCCGGTTTTTGTGGAGAGACCTGAAGCCGGATGAACCGACAGTCTATGAGTGGCAGGTCTTACCGTTCGGTACCACTTGTAGCCCGTGTTGTGCGATCTATGCTCTCCAACGGCATGCCAAAGATCACCTTGACCCAGAGAACAACCTTCGGAAAGCAGTCGAACAGTCATTTTACGTCGATAACTGTCTACACAGCTTCCCTTCGGCAGATTCAGCACAAAGATTTGTTGAGGATCTGCGCTCTTTCCTTCTTACTGGCGGCTTTGAAATCCGACAATGGGCAAGCAATGACCCTTCTGTAGTAGAAAATCTTCCGAAATCCGCTCGTTCCAGTTCCTGTGACCTGTGGCTTTCTCACACAACCAATGACCCACAAGAACCAACGCTTGGTCTGCGATGGAACTGTCGTACTGATGTCTTCAGTTACAGATGCAAAGCTCTCTCTTTTGCCAATCCGAGTCCAACTCTGAGAGATGTTTATCGCATACTTGCCAGTCAGTATGACCCTTTGGGGTACATTCTTCCCTTTCTCACCCGGGCCAAGGTGTTTGTACAAGACTTGTGGAGCTCCCCAAGAGGATGGGACGATCCTATTGTAGACCCTGCTTTGGCCGATAGATGGAACACTTGGTATGATGAACTTGCATTGCTCCCTCAAGTTGTCTTTCCTCGGTGCTTTGAGTCGACTAGTCTAGAGCTGTCAAGCATTAAAAGAGAGCTTCATGTCTTTTGTGACTCTTCTGAGCGGGCTTATGGGTCGGTAGCTTACCTTCGATCTGAAGATCATCTTGGCCAGGTGTCTGTCTCCTTTGTCATGGCCCGGTCCAGGATTGCCCCTCGGAAGCAACTCTCCATGCCCCGCCTGGAGCTCTGTGCAGCAGTGAGTGGTGCTCAACTCGCTACCTTGTTGCAGAAGGAAATACACCTTCCCATTCAGAGAGTTCAGCTTTGGAGTGACTCAACCACTGTGCTGCAATGGATACAATCTGATTCCTGTAGATACAAAGTCTTTGTCGGTACACGTATTGCTGAGATACAGGAGCTGACCTGCACTGAGGATTGGAGATATGTGGGGAGTGCACTGAACCCCGCGGATGATTTGACACGAGGTAAAACTCTTTTGGAGATTATTCAGCCACAGCGGTGGGGTCTGGGGCCACCCTTCTTATTCCAGGACCAGACCCACTGGCCACAATGCCCAGTCAAGGGGAAGGAAGAGGACCTCAACGAAGTAAAGACCAACCGGCTGCTCCTCCTGTCAACTCAAACTATGCCCCATGCCATAGACATTTCCACCTGCACTACGTGGACTGAGGCCATTGCAGCTGCGGTCCAGGTGTTGGACAGCACTTCAGTCTCCAATCCAGCCATCGAAGCAGAAATCCTTCTCCTGAAACGAGCACAGCAGGAAAGCTTTCCAGCCGAATTCACGGCTCTGCAATCTGGCAAATCTGTGTTACCGTCAAGTAGGCTGTGTTCCTTTTCCCCCGAATTCGATCCAGTTTTGAAACTCATCCGTGTTGGAGGGCGGCTGAGAAGGGCTTCTGACCTGGACCCAGATGTCATACATCCTGTGGTTTTGGACTCAAACCACCACCTCACAAAACTTCTGATCCAGAACTACGATGAGGAGCTCTTACATCCAGGATCTGAGCGTCTCTTTGCCGAACTGCGGCGTAAATACTGGATAATCAAGGGTCGCTCGGCAGTCCGTCAACATCAACGACTGTGTCAGCAATGTCAGAAGTGGCGTGCCTCTCCCGAAATGCCGAAAATGGCGGACCTACCTCCTGCCAGACTCAGGCTTTTCCAACCGGCCTTCTGGTCTACCGGTATAGATTGCTTCGGCCCTTTTCTAACCAAAGTCGGAAGGAGAACGGAGAAATGTTGGGGTATTGTTTTCAAGTGTATGACAACCCGATGTGTCCACTTGGATGTCCTCGAAAGCCTGGATGCCGATGCCTTTCTTATGGCCCTACGTCGCTTTGTGGCGAGAAGGGGAAAACCTTATGAGGTCTTTGCTGACTGTGGCACCAACTTCCGTGGAGGGTATGCAGAGTTGAAGAGGGCATTCAAAGACATGGTCCCAGAGCTCCAAGAGAAACTGGAGAAACAGCAGATTATGTTTCATTTCAACCCTCCAAGTGCACCACACTTTGGCGGCCTATGGGAAAGGGAGATAAAATCAATTAAGGATGCTCTACGAGTTGTCTTGGCCAACCAATCAGTACCACAGCCCGTTCTGCGAACCGTTCTGATCGAGGTAGAGGGAATAGTCAACTCCAAGCCCCTAGGTTATGTGTCCACTGATGTCGCCGATCCAGACCCTGTGACTCCAAACTTGTTGTTGATGGGGCGGCGGGATTCCCCCTTACCACAAGCGGTGTATGCCAGCAGTCAAGTTGTTGGGAAGCGGCGATGGCGTCACAGCCAGATTCTTGCAGACCACTTCTGGACTGGATTCGTCCGCTATCACCTTCCCGATCTACAGCCCAGACCAAAGTGGAAGGTGGACAAGGAGAATCTCCAATGCGATCAAGTGGTCCTGGTAGTCGACCCTCAATTACCTCGATCTTCCTGGCCTGTAGGAAAGGTGATAGAAACTTTCCCAAGCGCTGATGGCCGTGTACGGTCCGCCAAAGTCCAGGTCAAGCAGCAGACCTACCTGCGACCCGTTTCCCGCCTTATACCCCTCCCAGAAGTCAAGGACGAGGTTTGAGGGATTCTGGAACAAAACTGCCGTTTCGGGGGCGGCTGTGAGAAATCCCTCAACCACACCCCTCTGCTGGCTCCGCCCCCCCCCACACCTACACACCTGGGTGCAATTAGGCAGCCATTTTAAGTCCTGGAAGCCCATTGTTTCCCCTTTCATTTCAATCCAGGCTATGGATCAGCATGCGTCATGTGAGTTTCAGTTGATTCCCATTTTAGTTTCATTGTTAATTTTTGTTAATATGCAATTTGTTTCTGCTTTGTTGCAGTGTATAAAAACCATGTCTGATGCCATATTAAATCCTTAAACTGATCCTGTCTTGAGACCTTTTATTCACTTGGGCTTTTTTCACCGGCTATTTATTCAATTACAATTTTACAAGTAAAATACAATTGTATTGTTACAGTACTTACAATACAGTGCAGTAAGTTAGTACAGTGTTTTACAGAGTCAATCCTTTGACTTGAAACCGCGTTTTGATAGGCCCGAAGTGAGCAAAAAATTCTTTTGACAAGGAAAGAAGATAACAAGCTGATAACGTTACGTAATTGCACACAAGCAACCAAAAGGTGTGCAACCAAAATTGCCTCAGACAAGAATCGAACCCAGATCCCCCGGATCCTAACCTGCAACTCAAACCATTCGGCCAACATAGTATCACTAGGTAGTTAACGTTTGCACGCAGACTTATACCTGAGCGTTTAAGTCGCTGGCAGAGCTAAAGCGGACTTAACCTGCCACCTTGTGGCGATAAGATGTAATATGTTTCACGCAGCTGCGTGATTCATGAAAAGCGTGGTGTGAAGACGACAAAACGAAATGGGACCTACTGTATTTGGCCTTTTCTACATTCATAAGCTCTACACCAGACAAATATGTCCAAAGTACAAATATGTCCAAAGTACAGGTAATCTAATTGGAGAGCGTGATTTCATGCCCACTTTTTTGAGAACACTACCTACAATGCCGTGCGGTCGAGCCGGAAGCTCGGAACTCTTGATCCTTGTATTACCCCTAGATTTCTGACCTTGTTTGAAGATTTCAGAGAGTGTAGGTGACTGTAGGTGACAGATGACGCTCTCTCTTGGTTTCTGGGGACCAAAGACAATCATTTCAGTTTTGTCTGCGTTTAGCTGAAGGAAGTTGTTTTGCATCCACTCACTGATCTGTTGGATACAGTGAAGGAGTGAGTCCACTGGTCCATGTTCTCCTGCAGTCAGTGAGACATAGATCTGAGTGTCGTCTGCATAGTTGTGATAGGACACTTGGTTTCTGCGTATTAACTGACCTAACGGCAGCATGTAGAGATTGAACAGAAGAGGTCCCAGGATCGACCCCTGTGGTACTCCGTTCAAATGAATGGAGCTGCGCCGGCTGACGCATGACGGAGATAGGCGTGACTCTGTCCGTTAATATATACATAGACGGTATATATTAACGGACAGAGTCACGCCTATCTCCTTCATGCGTGTCTCCGCCGTTCCAACTAATGGGCCAAAAAATGTGCTCTACTGGAGCTATCCAAAAAGGCCGCGAGTGGTGCCGCCCACAAGAAAATTGTGAAAAAACGCAGCTGTGCATGCGTCAGCCGGCGCAGCTCCATTCATTTAAACGAGCGACTTCAAAAATTCACAAGTAAACGAGAGTGGACCAAAAAAATTCACCTCCTTCAGCATTGACACACATGTGGAACGGAGCTTTGGGCCAAGAGCCAACTTTTGGTCCATCCTGTAAAGACGTTTTCGAGAGGTCTGCCAATGCTATGTGTTAGCATTGGCTAATTCTTCTTCCGGGTCCACCCCCATCGGCCCGGGGTGGTATTGCAAGCATGTCAGCGCACGTCATTTTGGCCACTTTTGAGCTGGGACCCGCCCCCACTGAGTCTATGGTGCCGACTGACGCATGCGCAGATGCGTTTTTTCCAAACCCTGCGGCCATTTTGAATCACTCCACGAGAGCCCAATTTTTAGAACTGAGGTGAGGTGAGGTGGCTCGGGCATCTGTTCCGGATGCCTCCTGGACGCCTCCCTGGGGAGGTGTTCCGGGCACGTCCCACCGGGAGGAGGCCCCGGGGAAGACCCAGGACACGCTGGAGGGACTATGTCTCTCAGCTGGCCTGGGAACGCCTTGGGGTCCCCCCGGACGAGCTGGAGGAAGCGTGTGTGGATAGGGAAGTCTGGGCGTCTCTACTTAGACTGCTGCCCCCGCGACCTGGCAACGGATGAAGCGGAAGAAAACGGACCGTACTATTTAAGACCATGGTAATGTCTTAAATAGTATGCAAGCTCTTTGCCACAAGGTTCGGCTGCGTTTGTTGCAGACCCCCGCTGTTAGATTACTGCCGTTAGCTTACTGTTGTTAGCTTACTGCTATTAGCTTACTGCTATTCTTGTCTCAAATGTTGTTAAAACTAATATTTGTGCACTATTCAGTGTTAACTTTGACAAGAAATTCTAATTTTGTTTTAGTCTTTTGACTTTTTAGTTTTAGTCACAATTTCAGTCGACAAAAATATGAAGCAAATATATACAACCTATTTTCTGAAACATGTTGCCCATGACATTTGGATGTGTAACGAGGGACATTTTTGTACACATACGTTCAGTATTATCGCTTGTATCCGCGCTTGCTGATGACAAACGCGACATGAGTGGCTTTGCTTTAATGGTCCTCCTCGCATCTACTCCGGCCAGTCAATTGGTTGTTTAAATTGTCTATTTTTTGTCTTGTCTTTTATTCGTGGACTAAAATGTCAATCAATTTATTCATTGTCTTCGTCCCAATTAATTACTCCGACTTTAGTTTATGTGGCCAAAAACTTGTTCGTTGTCTCATTCGTGATACATAGACATCAAATGGTGTCAGAAGTGACAAGGCGCCAATCATCAGAAAACAAACTGAATGTTCAACAGATATCGATGATTCCAGTCAGATAGATTTTTGTAGCAGAACACTTGTTTGCCAACCTCCCTCTTCACTAGAGTAACTCTAAAGTTGGGTGGAGATAGATTTAGGAGAGAATGCAGTGATGTGAATGCACTGGATCAAGTGTTGTTTTAAGTAATCAGGAAAGTCACTGTGAATACACGTTATGTGGGACCAAGTCCCGGCGATCCAAGATGGAAAGACTTGCACGGTGTTAGAAGGAGTATATTGTAACTCCTCAAACTTCTCATCCTCACTACTTACAGAAAACATAGACTTGTATAAAACACCATCCTCTGCTCTCTCTACTAATGTTTAATTCCTACCTGCTGAATGATGGACCGGACCTCTTTTAGACCTATCTTGATACTGAAGATTAAAGAAACTAGTCAAACTGAGGTCTAGATTCTCAAAGACCAGAGCCCTGTCAAAGCCGTACTCTGCGGTCATTAAATACTCCACGATGTTGCGTTGTTCAGCACCCTTATCCTTCATTCTCAGCAGCAGAGAAACCTAACGAGTTGAATATGATGAGATTAGAAGTACATCAGTAACACTTTACTGTGAGTTGCAAATAACTCACCTCTTTTTGGAGCAGTTCTTGAGATCGTGGGACTCTGATGCACACAATCTGGCATGTGTCCATCCGGCTGCACTTGATCATCTCACCAAAGTTATCTCTTTCAAGAACATTGTGTAATGGCCCAATGACCCAATAAAAACAAGACAGTGAAGTATTAAAACCAATGTAAAAACCCAAAAGCGTACAAAATATCCAACAATAAAAAAAGTATGAAGGGAAATCCCATTCGAGGCACAGGGCATCAAGTCCTCCGCTCCCAGCAGCCCTCGCCTGTGGGACACAGAACAGCAACAGTGCCCAGCTCTCAAAGGGTGTTCTATCTTCATATCATGAGCTAATAGTGACTTTGCTAAGTCTCTCAATGGTGATCAAGATCATATTGTTAATAATTGTGTCAAACAATTCTCCAACTGAAATGTTACATGAGGCATCTTCGTCATTATTAGGCCGACCCTTCATTCTCAGGAGAAACCCTTTGCTCTGTCGCATCACGCTGGTCCTCTTCCTCCTCTGGAGCCTCCTCTGGAGCCTCCTCTGGATCCTTCTCTGGAGCCTCCTCTCCATAGTATAGAGTACACTATCCACAGTTCAGAGGCAACTCACTGATGAGCAGAGATGAAGGGATGCTGCAGGACTTGTGTTGGAGTGATCCGTGTCGCCTCATTCACATCCAGCATCCACTTCAGAAGATCAATGCAGGTCTCCAGCTCCTGCATTTTGCATTTCATCTGAAAAAAACGTTGAGTTGACGGAGCCTATTACCACCAGAGGTGCTCCCCCTCTACTACCTCTGCCCACAGGGGCTAAAGAAGCATATATTACTCAGGTGTGGTGCTGAGGACTTTTGAGGTGTACTTATTCAGGACATCTATATCTGTGAGTTTGTTATTTGATTTTTGTTTATTCATCTGCATCTGATAATATATCAGTCATTTTGTGTCTTTGATTTAGATGTTTTCACCAAGTATTTACTCAGAAAAGGGCAGGCGTCACCAACACCCAGAGCGCCACTGACTACAACAGTGATAGGAGCACTTCAGATTGTTCTCACGACAGGCCGCAGGAACAAAAACACTTAGCCTCAATTATCAAACAAGAACAATGTATTTACTCACCCTTAGCTGATTCCACAGTGATGGCCCAGAACGGGAATGCTGCATGTTATAATTATTTGAAGAGGCCAATTCTTCTTTGGTCTATATTGAATACAAAGAGATGTTATAGTTTTTATTATATTTCAAGCATTTCTGAAATGATTTGAAACCTTTCACGTACCTTTATCCTCCATCCACCGGGAGTGTCAACAAAGAACATGGGTGTTTCAATGCTTTCCTCAAGCATGCCATGACTCGGTGAGCCCACGAGAAGGACGATGGTTCTCATCTGAACAAACAAACAGTTATTATTGAGACGTCCACATGAAAGATGCTTCCTCTTAAACTCCTACATCTGTTTTGGCTCGTGCACAAAAGTTTGGCATACCCAAATGTCTTTGCTTATTTAAAAACACATCTTACATCTCACATGCTTGTGTGATGCATCATTTTAAAGCTAGGCCCTTCTAGTTTATGTAAATATACACTGAAATAATGTATGTCATTCCTATTTCACTCTGCATGCTTTTTTGGATTTTTTGGAAATTTGGGAAAAAAACCTGTTTTTTAGCCTCGCCTAAAAAATTCAATGTATTAATGCCCTAAAAAAGCCTACTTCATTGGAAGAAGAAAATTTTCAACGCCAATTTTTTCAATGTGTTGTTGAGAACAACTGTGTAAAGTTTCAGATTTCTAAGTTTTTATCAAGTAGTGCCGTTCGGAACCAATTTGGCAAAATGTGTGCCAAATTGTGCCAAACTGCTTTACTAAATTTTCACCATCATAAAAAGCATATTTTTTTTAGTTTTGGTACTTATAAGTTATAAATCTGTGTGATTTCCTTTTACATTTTTTCAAAATAAATGTTGTAGTAGTGTAAATGCATATAACATTTTTGCAGCAGTACTAACAGCGTCTTTACGCACGCTTTTACTGTGAAAATGAAAAGAGTTCCTACAAGTAAGTAAGTAAGTTTTTATTTATATACCGCCTTTTCACTGCAGATCTGAGTCTCAAAGCGGTTTACAATTGTTAATTTTGGGCATTTGTCTCTCACTCCACACAGAGATGGGAGCGGGGCCAGTACAGGAGGCACATGCCAGAACTATTGGACATATTTTTAGTGGTAGGGGAAACCGGAGCACCCGGAGGAAACCTACGCAGACACGGGGAGAACATGCAAACTCCACTCAGAAAGGCCCTGGTCCGACCGGGATTCGAACCCAGGACCTTCTTGCTGAGAGGCGAGAGTGCTATCCACTCAGCCACCGTGCCGCCCAAGTCCCACCCATCAAAAGAAAGCTCTTTTTATTTACTTACTTAGACACGTCAATCATTTAGTGCTAGCACATTGCGCTAATACCTAAAAAAACATGACGTGTAATGAGTTTGCCATGTAATTTTCATTTATTTGGGGAGGAGTAAGACTTATGAACTCCCACTCCATTTAATGGGCTAATGATACTACTATGGTACTAGACATGGTCAATGTTGTTACTTCAGTAAAAGTTTGGGCACAAAATGTTACATTGTCTAAGTAGAGACATTCATTTTGATCTTTAAAATTGTTCATTTAGAAGTTTTCATTTGCTGGTAACTGGCATAATAATAAATAACACAAACATAATGTAACATAAACAATATTCACTTTTATGTATGCATTAAACTGACAAATTGTAGTTTTAAAGTAATTTACTTTCTCCAAACTAAAACCAAATGTTGCTAACTGACAAAGGCGGCTATTGTTTGCTAATGCAAGATTCTCTTCAGATCCAATATAATCACTTAAGATAATGTACTTTAGTAGGTTTTACAGTAGTTACAATGGTTTTAATCAGTGAAATGGAGAGACTGCAGTAGACTAGCCTGTATGCTACATGCTATGTGCACGCTACATGTCATGGTTAAAATTGAGAGATGCTTACCTCCATCATGGCCGCGGATTTCATGGCCAGGTTGTGAGGCACCTTGACGGCCACCTCTGTGACACATCTGACCACTTTACCATAAGCCCCTTCTCCTAACACCTGCTTGATGGTAAAGTTCTTGGGGATGAGTGAAGACATGTTGTTCGAATCACTGCAAAAGTAATATTCAAGTTAGTTATTTTGGTTTCCCCATAGTTCAGTCCAAGATGAATACATCAGTACCATTTCTATTAAAATTACAACAAAAGAAATGTTTAGATTGTTAAAAGCACACTGTTATTAAGGTCTTGTTGGTTTAGAAGTCAGTCTGGCTCACCTGAATGTATTACAAAGATTTTCATAAATAAATCTCTGCTTTGAAAAACACGTCTTTCCTGTTTGACTGCTCTGTATAAATTTAGGAGAATCAGTCCTTAGCTTGCTAAATCTGAGATATAGTCAGGTGTGTAGGTCCAGTGTGGATCAGGGGCCAGCGGGTCCTTCGAGCCGGATCGACTATTGTCTGAGTTAACAAGATGGCATCTCCAATCCATACAGAGGCTCATCATAGGGAGAGTCCAACGCATTGTACCCGTCCACGCAGGACCAGAAAGCTTCCAGGACATCTGTTGCACTATGAACATGATATACCCGATCCAGAGTCACTTTCTGACCGGTATGCAGATGAATCAGACCAAGAGAACAGGTATAGATGGGAGAAGATGGAGTGTGCGTGGGACCAAGTGCTGAATACCATGAAAGAGATGCAAGTAACCATGAAAGAAACCAGCAGTGCATTAAACAGGCGGGTGGAGAAACTAGAGCGTCATTGTGACTCTGGTAGTCCTCCCCCTTTGGCCAGTGCACCAACCAGAGCTGCTTCAGTTCCTCTACTGAGAAGACAGGACATCATAACTCCGGTGAACCAGTTAAGCCGGTGACGGTAAGGTTTTTGAAGATTTTTCCCTATCTATTTCCAGCCTGGTCGGCCTCCTCAGTACTATGGACGATGTAGCAGTGAGTGAGCTCCATTGTGGTTCACATGTAAACAGACTACTTACAGTAGTAAACTCCCTCCCAGCTACCGGGACAGTTTTATTTTATATATATATTTATTTTATTTTTTATTCACACAGCAGGTAAACATATACATAGGGACAGTCAATAAGCAAGCAATAGAAACATTAACAATATTACTTATTAAAAGGACTTGTGTCGTGTGTGTGGTTATATTGGCATTAACCTAAATGGGGGGTAAGAATGATAGAAATACAAGATGTAATACAGTGACAGACGGTATACAGTAAAACCATCTGCAAAAGGACTACAAAGGGGAGGAGAAAAAAATAATAAAAGTAAATCAATAAACCAACCAATTAAACAATCACAATAACCACAGGAACAACAGTGACAATAAAAGCAGAAAAGAGATTGAACTATATTAAATCATTCGCCTCTTAGAGAATTAAGATGCATACATATACATTACATACACATACATATACACACATAACTATTATTAATAATAATAAATAACAGTTAACATATCTGTATACTATACAAACATATTACAATCGATTTATTTTATTATTTTTTTCTGGTGATTACAAGTTCCAACATCAGATGTTTGAGGCACATTAAATACATTATATTTTAAAATTAGCTATTGTTTGATGTTATTCCCACTGTCCACTCACCACCTCACCTACCTGGGAATAAAGGTTTCCCCCAGACTGTTAGAGCTGTTTTCTCTTCATTTCACCCCACTAATCAAACAAATAGAAGATTATCTCCAACGTTGGATGAACCTCCAAGTCTCACTCACAGGCAGAATAGCAACAATAAAAATGTTACTCCTTCCCAAAATCAATTACCTCTTTTCAATGACCCCAGTACAACCAACCTTGACCTGGTTCAAATCTCTCAACACAGCTATTAACAAATGTTAATGGAAAAACAAACCCCAGAAACCCAAACTTCAGGGCGGACTCAACGCACCAAACTTCCAGCACTACTCATTATCAGCACACCTACAGTACATACACAAATGGATCCACCCAAACACAGCAGACGCAATTTGGACAGACATCGAACTAACAATGTGCAAACATATCAAACTCTCAGACCTACCCTTTTTAAACTGCACTATTGAAAAAAATCCTCTTTTCAAAGCTCCAACAATAGCAGCAGCTCTGACAGCCTGGTGGAAACTACACCAACTATCAAATGCACCACTCTCTCTATCCATACACACACCTATCTGGCACAACCCTGAATTCACAATCAATAACAAACTTTACTTTCACTCCTGGGCAGAAAAGGGAATCACATAATCTCAAACGGAACATTTTCACCACTCCCACACTCGGTCCAGGGGTATGGCATCAGGAGCAATTGCTTCCTTGAATATTACCAAATCAAATCAGCAATTCAATCCAAAATCAATGACCGCTCTCCATCTCTATCTCTTTAAATATTTAAATATCCAACTTCTGGATCCTAATCTGCAAAAACATATATTCAATGACCAAAAACTCCAATCTCCAACTCATACAATGTAAAATCCTTCATAGAACCCACTACACACGGACACAAACTTGCCAAAATGGGATTCACAACAGACACTGCACACCGGTTAAAACATTCTGAGAAACACTAGAGGCACTGCGGTACTCAAGTCACAGAGTGAGTCTACATCAATCTATCATGGCTCAGATCCGTCTCAAGCACAAGCTAAAACTGAGCGCAAGACACAAGCTTCTCCTTCAGCCCCCTCCAGACAGAGGCAGAAGTTCACGCCATATTGCCCTCACTGTAAAGGAACAGAACATTACCTCAGCGGCTGTGAAGACTTCAAAAAGCTAAATATTCAAGCTGTAGCCCCCTGGATAAAGGACCAATCCAAATGCTGGCGCTGTGGCCGTAAACACACTCCTGAGCAGTGCACTCTGAAGAAGCCGTGTAGCAGCTGTGGAGAACAGCACTTATTAGTGCTCTATGACCTGGCAGAGGCAAAGAAACAAGATCCTAATCTTCTGACTGTGAGTACCAGCCAAGTGTTTTTGGGTCTACTCAGTCACTCGGGCTGTGTTATGCTTAAAGTAGTCCCCATCCAGCTGCACCATGACAAGAAGTCCCTGGACACATTTGCCCTCCTAGATGATGGATCAGAGAAAACTATCATCCTCCCTGCTGCAATCAAATCACTGGGGCTAACGCAGGAAGAGGAAACGCTCTCACTCCGAACTATCCGTCACGATATAATACAGATGAAGGGAGCTTATGTGTCATTTCAATTGTAACCCAAGGCCAAGCCAAAAACACGCTACAAAATAGTGCATGCTTTCAGTAACACACAGTTGAGTCTTGCCGAACAGTCATGCCCCGTGGAGCTCTTAAAGAAAAAATATTGTCACTTACAGCACGTGCAGCTGGAGGAATTCACACAAGTGCAGCCTCTGGTGCTAATCGGCTCTGTTGTCAAAAAAGATTTGACTGACGTGTTCAGAATTTGATACAGAAATAAGGCCAAGACTGCAAGAGTTAAAAATAGAACATTTAATTCTCTTTACAATTAAATATCGATACAAAACACTTGGAGCCATTAATTCTCTAAAACTAACCCTATGCTGAGCCATTCTAAACTTTCCCTCCAGGCCTGAAAAATGTGCAGAGAACATCCAGGCGCTCTGCGATGTTCCCTGTCTATCTATCACTGCTCAGACTGCTCAAAATGTCCTACCCCCAGTTTTATCAACATGTCCGATGACGTCACATGGTCTGAGACTGGTCTCTGGTCTGGTCTCTGGTCTGGATTTTGGTCTTCCTTATCAGTCTTAGCAAACAAGGCCCCCACCTCTGCGGCGCCTGATTGTGTTGGACTTTGCTCATCTTGTGTCCTTGTGACTTAAGACCTGAGGGCACAGGTCTTTTTTGGCTATGATGTTCAAATGGTCAAATATTGTCACATCTGTTTAGTGTATATTTAAAATATACAGCATTTCCCTCTCTTGACCTATATTAAACAATTAGGTCACAATCTTTCAATAACCCTTCTGGGTGGCGGGACTGGGGAGATCTTCCATCATCGCCAACATCTTAGTTCTGGCTCGATGTTTGTGAAGAATTAATACAGGGAAAACAAACAACACACAACCACATTCGAAACATTCCTTTACAAATCACATTACTGCTAACACATCAGGTATAATTATTTTAATTATTTAACAATGATGGTTTTCTTAAACCATGTTGTCTATTTTTTCTATAAGATTCTGCATTAGTGTGTACGCCTAATTTATTACCAAACTGCTACTGTTCGTTAATAAACATGTTCCCAACAAAAATATAATATAAACAAATTCCTTCAATACTATTTGATGACCACTGCTGATTCTTCATCAACCTCGTCTGCAATGTATGCACTAAAACTATTCACTATAGTTTAAAACTATTCTAATCTATTTACAAATATGTTTGCATATTTGCTTTTATTGAGCCATATTTTTAAACATATGTTTTTATCTAATAAATCTGTCTATACTGTGGTTTGCTTTCATTATCAGTGGCTTTGTGCCATTTTGTGGTTATAGAGCTCTTCGCGAAAATTCACTGTGGTAGACCCGGCCGCTGCTACAAGCCTGTTCATCCTCTACTCATTACACCAGCAAAACGCCCACATCCAATCCACCAATAACCACCAGGACAGCAAGTTAAAAGCCGGAGACGCCCACTTCCCGGCCTTCTGAAGTCTGCAAACTTCTGAAGCCTGCAAGGTGCATGTCGCTAACGCACCTGTTCGCAAATGCATGCGTTGTTCTGGAGGGGTCGCTTCTGCTCACGTGTTGCTCGTGCGCGTGGCCCGGCTGTCCTCAGTCTGGCTGCTCGTGGTCTGCTCCTCCTCCGCGTCCCTGCACCTGCTGTGGTTCGCGTGTCTCCACTGCTCTCCTCCTCTGCGGGCTCTTCTGCGGGCTGCTCCGCGGGGCCCCTCCGCGGGTTCTGTGCTGCTCGTTCCTCGTGGTCTGCTGCCGCGCGCAGACGGTCTGGCGGTGCCGTGCGTGTCCCTGCCTCCGATTGGCGGTGCCGCGTTGTCCCGTTGCTTTTCCCAAGTTTCCTGGCATGTGAGTACAGTGAGTGTGCTGACCGCGGACGGATTAATCCCGGAGTCTAGGCTGCAGGCGGCTGGTTTTTGCCCTGCGCACTGACTGCAGGCGTCAGTTTTCGCCCCGTGCTTGGTCTGCAGGCTCCGTTTTCACACGTGTTTGAGCTAACTGAGGGGCAATGCATCTTAAATGGCATCAATCTCTATTGTCTGAGGGATATAAGAGGAGCAATGTGCATTAATTCAGATTCATGTTCTGCCACTTGCAGTAAAACCACGTTGGAAAAATGTGCAAAGACTACCCCATCGTGCTCCAGACGGCACACACCAGAGCTCTGCCACGGCGCCATCTTTACAGCATTAATCTCATTACTCGCAGGTCACTATTGTTAAATGAATGTATTTAAATTCGTCTATCTGCAGGAGGAAGGAGGGGTCATGCATTTAAATAGCTAGGTCACTAGTATTAAATTGGGTAACTAAACTGCAGTTGTTGCATTTTGAAAGTGCAGCAGAAAGAAAAAGGGCCCAATGTGAATCTGCAATGGGTTTGAAGTGGAGTTGGAGCTAATGAACGCATGGAAAAGTGATCGTTCATGCGTATCTGCCATAACCAAAGCAGCAAGATGGCTCCAGGGGACATCTGTTATTCGCATGGGAATGTTTCGGATTCGGGTTGATTTATTTCCTCAGGCTGTTCAACAACCATGGGCATGGTTCTCTGACCGCCGCTGCTGCGGTCCCTGCTGCCGTTCCTACTGATGCCTGTTCCTGCTGCCGCTCCTGCAGCTGCCTGTTCCTGCTGCCGCTCCTGCTGCTGCCTGTTCCTGCTGCCGCTCCTGCTGCCGCTCCTGCTGCTGCCTGTCCCTGCTGCCTGCTCCTGCTGCTCCTACTACTACATGTGCCGCTGCTGCCGTTCCTGCCGCTGCCGCTCCGCGGGCTCCCAGGCTGCACCTGTCTCTACGGCTCGGCTCTTTCAGACACGTATGTAACCTGGTTCACGGAGACAAGCGGCGCACGCTGGCGTGACACGTCTGTTTGTTCGTATGAATCGCATTGTGGTGCTACTGCTCCTGCTAATGCTGCTTCTGCTGCTTCATACTGCTACCGCTACTGCTGCTACTGCTGCTATTGCTGCCGCTGCTGCTTCATACTGCTACTGCTGCTTCTTTTACTTTGACACCTCTCTTCACTTCGCATCTCTTTTACTGAAACACTAAACAGCTACAACAATATTCTACTGCTGTGGCTTTGATACAGGATTATTGCTGTTATTATCTACGGATGCTGCAACTGCTGCTGCTGCTGCTGCTTCATACGGCTACTGCTGCTACTGCTGCTGCTTCATACTGCTACTGCTGCTGCTTCATACTACTACTGCTGCTACTGCTACTGCTGCTTCATTTACTTTGACATCTCTCTTCACTTGCATCTCTTTTACTGAAACACTGAACAGCTACAACAACATTCTACTGCCGCGGCTTGATACAGGACTATTGCTGTTATTTCTGAGGTTACTGCTGCTGCCACTGCTGCTACTGCTACTGCTGCAACCCACTCTCTCAGAAGCTTATCCTGCTTCTAATGGATGCAGCCCGGCTGAGTATGCCGCGCTGCGCTGGACTCGCACCTATGCTCCCAGGGTCGCTTCGGCGGTCATGCTTCATCTCTCTACTTAATCTTCTGATTCTATCAGATGCAGCTGGCCGAGTAGCTGCGCTGAGCCGTCAATCGGACTCCTAATCAAACGCATCCATACCTGTGTTCTTCACTCTTCTGATCGCAGGCTCCCCATCACGCTGCCCATCCTGCAGCAGCTCTGAGCGGCACTGAACTCCGGCTCATCTTCCAAGTACATGTCTGCCCTCCTCGCAGCATCTTCCTGCTCTCCTTCTGTGGCTTCTCTGCATAAGCGTTTCACTACTGCTCACTCAACCTTCATGTGGTCCGAGACGCGGCTTCCCGACCATCCTACTATCCTGATTATCTACTCTCCAACCCAAGATTCTAAGCGTAAGGGCGCCAGCAAACATCAATGGCCCTCTCCGATATGTCTCTGCCCCTACAGGTCTCCGCTTCTACACGGACGCTGCCCTTTCCGTGGGTTTTGGGGGTTCTTCCAGGACCATTGGTTTGCCTGGCCGTGGCCGCTACTTTCCACCGGAGCATCTCCTCTGCCCTACACGAAATATTCCCAATGGTCGTGGCCTGCGCGCTGTGGAATCACACGTGGCAGAGAAAGAGGATCTCTGTCATGTGTGATAATCTCGATGTAGTGGAAGCATTACACAAAGGTCGCTCTTTTTCACCCAACATAATGTCCCCTGACCATTTCAACCTTCATTTCAAACATTCAAAAATCAAAGGAGCCCGCAATATAGTAACAGCTCGCTCGGACACATCTCTCTGCCCCTACAAATCCATGATGCGTTACACTCGCCTCCGCTGCAAAAAGGAGATTTTAACGGACCTCTATTTCTCACTCCAGACATTCTTCCCATGACAGCAACCTGGTTCAGAGCTCAACTAAGATCCCTACTGCTCCTCTGTAAATTGTCTCCCCAGCTCTACACAGCTCACTCCTTCAGGATAGGCGCCGCCACGCGCGCGGCCTCGCTGGGGCTCCCCAAGCCCCGGCGATTCAAGATGGCGCCCTATTCAAATGAATGGTTGTGCTCAGTGGCGCTTTGTGACGGCATGGGGGCTGAAAGATTAGCGGAAGTTGCCTGAAACTCGCAAAGATCTATGGGAAACTCGCCTGTATTTGGGCATCCTCTGGTCCTCCCGGTTATGCGCAGTGGATGACCTCCCATAATGCTTTGTGCCTCAAACGACGAGAACGCGGACCTCAAGCGGGAGCGTGCAGCACCACAGACTCGTGAACGCGCATGAATCGAGCGAATCAAGTTCTATCACTGTTTAAGTAAAGATTGATATTAAAATATATGTACAATTGATCAATTATTTTAAGATGGTGTAGAGCAGTATGACAGAGTCTTCTTGTTGTTGATTCTTAATCATTATCTACTAAGTATTTATGATAAGCTAAATGTACAATGATTATATACTTTTTCGTAACGCTTATACTGTGGCATTCACCTGTAGGCCGCCGTGTTTTAAGCAAAATGTCAGTGATGTGTTAACAAGTACTGCAAGATAATTAAGACCATTGTGGATAGATCAAAAAGCTATGATTTAGTCTTTTGTCCTCGTGAATTGTAATTATTATATTAACGTAATTAATAAGTATTATTCTCTATATACACACACACATTTTCCATGAAAAGTCACACTTGTTCACCACCACACGTTGTGAAATGAATAGAAAATAGAGTCAAGACATTGACAACGTTAGAAATAATGATTTGTATTAGAAATAAGATTTGTTTTACATCCAACTTTGCTTTTGTCAAAGAATCCTCCATTTGCAGCAATTACAACATTGCACCAAAAAACAGACATTTGCAGCTAGAATAGTCATTTACCACATAAGCAATGTATAGTAGCAGTGTATTTCTTTACAGTTAAGACTAGTTTAAAGTTATCTACAGCTTTTCCTTCAACATTGAGGACATTTCAATGTGACCCCAAACTTTTGAACGGTAGAGTATATATTCAGGACTCCCTTGAAAAAGGGGTTCTTTATCTCAATGGGACTTTTCTGGTTAAATAAAACAAAACTAGTTAAGCCACGTATTTGTTTCAGCTGTCTATAATAGGATATTCAAGTATGTATAAAAACTAAAACCGTCATTTTTTTCACAGCAAATGAACTGTATTTAGAGCCATGCAAGAGTTATGTACAACACATTTTAAGAGAATGACAGACAATCTAACTTGAACATATAGAATAATATTATTGTCACCACATGAATGCTAGTGACTCCTACTTCTGTTATTTTGTTGTAAATAGAAACATTTATTCAATACATTTAAATATGTTTCGATTTTATGTAATTAAGATGAGATTTGTACATTTTTGATTTACAATGACCATGAGTAGAAAACTGAAGGGCGATCGAACTAAGCAACAAAATTTATTTATTTTAAATTACAATGTGAATCCTAATCTGCATTAGCACTTGCCACATGTATTACAGCAAAACATGAAAACACATTTACTTAAAATGTGTGTGTCTGTGCTGCCTTTGACTGGCAGGGTTACAACATTCATGGTGAATACCTAAACTCTCTCGCCAGCTCTTGTGTAATCATCACGTTTGAGTTCGGTTTTGATATGGACGCTGTAAAGTCAATAGCTATGTTTATTGTACTCATATTGGTATAAATGACTGTCATACGAATTCACACGACTCCAAACGCTGTAGGAAAGACCATACATAGACTCTTAATGAAGCTAACAATAACCACAACAATGCTGTCAATGTACATTCCGTGTTTATCTGGTCAGTTCGGTTCAGTTTCCTCCCTCGCTCCTCTGTCATCAACAGAGCCGAATGGAGCGCGTTCACGCGAGGAACGCACGCTCGTATGGTTCTCATGCACGCGAGCAGAGGGGCTTGGCAACGTCTTGACCAATCAGCGAGCTGCGGATGCTAGAGCGGCGGAAGAGCGGGAAAAAGAGAGCAGAGTTTGTTGCACTAAAGTGAAGATTAAAAGAAAACCTATTGATTTAAAAAGAAAAAAAGTTCAGGATGACAAGGGGCACTAAAATCCCCACAAAATCCGACCTTAATGAAAGCTGTAGGTTCTCTGTCAGCTGAGGTCGAGCTGTTTTAATTTGCATTGAGTTCTATGGGAAAAATTTCTGGGTGGCCCACGTGAATTTAGTCTGGTTCAGTCTGCAGTACCGCGAGAATCCCCTGAGCACATGGGTTATTCAGCTACAAGCTAGCAATACCCTATCCAGTTAATATAATACATCCATGGGGCTCCCCCACACCTCTCTGCAACAGCTGGGGCGCTGTTCCTCTTCGGCTTTCTCCGCCTACATCAGGCCAGACGCGTCCGCCATCCTGGCTGCACAACGGCTACTGGCTTCTTCGTAAGCTCCCAGCAAAGCAATACAAAGCAAAGTAAGTGATCCAATAAGATTCTGGTGGCGGCACGCACTTTTCTCAAAGATAACTCTGTTGCAGCGTCTGGTTGATCGTGATGCGAGCGCTCACGTCCCAGGCAGCGTCCGGTTGATCGTGATGCGAGCGCTCACGTCCCGGCGCTTAAAGACAACTCTGCTGCAGCGCCTGGTATCGATCGTGATGCGAGCGCTCACGTCCCAGGCAGCGTCCGGTTGATCGTGATGCGAGCGCTCACGTCCCGGCGCTTAAAGACAACTCTGCTACAGCGTCTGGTATCGATCGTGATGCGTGCGCTCACGTCCCAGGCAGCGTCCGGTTGATCGTGATGCAAGCGCTCACGTCCCAGCGCTCAAAGATAACTAGCTGCAGCGTCCGGTTGATCGTGAAGCGAGCGCTCACGTCCCGGCGCGCAAAGATAACTCTGCCCGTTTTTGGGGATTATGCGCGCGAGCAAGCGCCGCACTCAACAGCATCTCTCCCGGGCCTGGGGCGCCAAACATGCTCAATCAATAAACTTCTAACTGCATTTTCCCTCTTGGGTCTCTCCAAAGTGAAATGGAGCTCTTCGCGAAAATTCACTGTGGTAGACCCGGCCGCTGCTGCCAGATCTACAAGCCTGCTCATCCTCTACTCATTACACCAGCAAAACGCCCACATCCAATCCACCAATAACCACCAGGACAGCAAGTTAAAAGCCGGAGACGCCCACTTCCCGGCCTTCTGAAGTCTGCAAAGCCTCCGCCGCCCCACCTCCTCCTTCTCTCTTCAGAGCGTGCTCGCTTGCTGCCTCTGCCGTCACCAGTGCCTAGGCCCCGGGGGGATTATGCGCGCGAGCAAGCGCCGCGCTCAACAGCATCTCTCCCGGGCCTGGGGCGCCAAACATGCTCAATCAATAAACTTCTAACTGCATTTTCCCTCTTGGGTCTCTCCAAAGTGAATTGCTCATGTCTATTCTACACTTTCAGGAACAAAACTGAACACAGAAAGACAAATGGTTAGTATGAACATTATTATGCTCATTTTTTCCAAATACATTTGTTGAACCAGGAAGTGCTGTCACTTCCTCCTCTCAGACAGTTTGGGATGAATGTACATCATTAATCAAATTGGTATTATCCTTACAGGAGCTAATCTATTTTAGCAGGTTTTGGGGTCAGTTACTCGTATTTCATTCTCTAATCTGTGCTGACAAATCGACAGCTCTTAAAATTCTGATTTCTAAAAATATGTATTGTATTTCAGACAATTCCAAAAACAACACAGTAGTTCTCCAATATTAAAGACATGAATCTAATCAAGTTGCCTGAAAGGGAGCGGGAAGAAGAGAACTATTTTAAAAACGTTCTCTACGATTATATGGCTATGAAATTAATTATTTAATAAACAAAAGCACATTCATGGCTTCTGTCCGCTGCTTATAACTGTTTAAAGAGTTGTCCCAAACTTAATATGTGTAAATACATCAGCTGTTTGTAATAAACAATAACATTTAACCTGTTCTCCAATGGAGCAGCTCAGAGGCTGCGTCAAGAGCAATGTTATATTTGAGCTATTTTTAGATTTAAAATTGTGTTAAAGCCTGTCGTTCTATGTCTGCATTTTAATACTACTCTCTATAAACACATCTGCACTAGATCCTACAGATGTGGAAAACAGAAGCATCTAAAATCTGACTCCATTTGATTCCTTTTTACTTTAGTTATTAGAACAATTTGACCTCATTGATACTTATTTCCACAATAGAACTATTTTGATTATTCACTAGTCTAACTATTATTACTATTGTTTATTCTGACACCTCTTCTTAGCGACACTTTAACCTATAGCTCCTTGAATCCAATGACATTATAGCTCCAGACTATTTCATTCTATTCTATTATTATCTTATTATTATATGATCTATTATCTTAAAGAGTAGATCTGCTTGATGTTATAAAGCGCTATTATTTCTCCTTTAGAATTTGCACAACACTAAATTTAGAATGACCCCCTATGGGACAAATAAAGAATTTTATTTTATTTTGGCAACTCCAAAAATTATTTAATAATTTTCCCATTTTGCTTTTAGGCTGCCCTTTCCATTATTTATTTGTTCTTGTAAATATATGTTTTACACTTCTTTCTAATGATTTAGAAGGTTAAGGACCATGACCACCTATGACAATACATACAATACTCCCTCTCTTTGGTCGTGGGCCAAGTGTAAAAGTGTATGCGTCTGTGTGTGTGTAGATTACTGTTCCAATCCTCCAGTTGTTCCTCCCGGATCGTCCTCAATTCGTATTGTGGGCTTTGGTGCCAAAGTAGAGGCTCATTTCCTTATGATCCGTACTACTGTGTTCCCTGAAGCAGGTGCAGTTTATCTTTTATCTGAAAAACAAACATTAGAACACAAGAAATGCCCACTTCCCCTCTTTGCATGGTGCGGCCTGTCAATCAATTCCAATTGGGCAAAACATAACTGCATTGACAGACGGTGTGTGACATCAGGGCAGAGGCTGTAGCCAAATACAGACTTAACAAAATGTATGTTTCTAATTTTATACTCCCCTAAATGTGAGTTACAAACCAAAGTTGTCCTCCGCCCAATGACCGCTCACTGCGGTTGGACCGAATCACTGTCAGGACAAACAGCAGAGGGAGGGGCTCCCAGTACCTTCAGCAAGGTATTCATCTCAGAGTACTTTCTCAGAGTACTTTTCTCAGAGTACTCATCCCAGAGTACTCTCACTTTTACACCTGTTCAATAAAGCTTGTTATCTTTGAATCTCTAGTACTTACACCGTATGCTGTTGACAAAAAATAATTATTCCATGATCACATTAAAACATTACAGAAAAACATTTGTTATTCCATGATTCCGTTCAGCACTCCTCGTTCACTCCACACTCACATCACACTCACAACACAGGCCGACTCCCCACGTTAGTATTTTGGTCCAGAGTTTGTTAAGGTCATCGTAGTGTACTTGACATTGACGCACAAACATATAACACACACAAACATATAACATACACAAACATATAACACACACAAACATATAACATACACAAACATATAACATACACAAGAGGCCTGTAATTTTAACTTTGTTATATTTTTCCATGTCCAATTACAATTGTCTCATGAGCTATTTTATTGTTGCAACTTTCAGAGCCTGCAGAACATGCAAAGCTTTAAGAGGTTTTTCCTAAAAGGATCCATTTCAAACTTTTAGTGTTTAAACCACGTGGTCTTTACTCGGGCTTGTCACAAACTGTGTCCCCTATATTTTTAATGAGCTCTTGTTACTTAAAAAAAACTCATGCACGTGCAATAAATGTTTTTCCCTTTTTTTTTTAAAGCCAGTTCGGATTCCTTAAAAAATGTAAATTAGTTTCAAACTTTAATACTTCACCTTTGTTTTACGTTCATGTGGAGAAAAGACCATTGTTTTATGTGTGTGTACTTGCACCAATCATGTCTCAGATAAACTGCCAACAGTTATCAAGACATAATTGTCCTAATTGTTTCTAATTTAGCTATTTGGAAGAGAAACATGTCATAAAAGATTTCAAAAAATGTCCCTACATCTTTGTTTTCAACCAATGAACAGTGTTGCGTCTATGTGTTATCAGAAATGATCCAATATCACCTTTAGCCAAAATTCAGAAATGCTTTAAATCATTTTTCAAACTTTAATTGTCTGAACAAACCATTTTGTACTAAATGCAGCGTCCATTAAAAGCTGCAGTTCTCTTCCTAGCACCAGTTTCAACTGTGCATGTGACTGTTTTTAAATGATTAACGAGCCACGGTTCAGAGGTTGAAAACACTGCTTTAAATATCCGTATTACCAAGATCATGCAGTCAAAATCAATAATTCTAAACTTCTCCGCGTCTATAACTTTAAATAATACTAGTTTCAATAATAGAGCTCCTCTACTTTAAATATACTGCTGTTCTAATCTCCTTGTGTCTCATGCTAAAGCAAGAGTCTAATTAATTTTAACGATTGTCCTGTATTCTTTCATGCAGCTAAATGTAGTGTTATGAACGAATGACCTAGCTAAATGTATAAATATGACTTAAATTCCACATGTCTCTGTGCGTTTGTTTGTCTGTATATATTTACCTTCTGTCTGTCTCATTTAGCCTGGCCACGTCTTCCTCTTATGGCGTCTTTCAGTGTCTTTTGTCTCAAAGTGTCCAATGTCTTTGTCTCAATGTCTTTTTTCTTCTTCTTTCAATCAATCACTTTCTTTCTTCTTCCGACAACTTTTTCTCATGTCTTTCTTCTTCTTTTCAATCACTTTCTTCTTCTTTCAATCTTTTCCTCATAATGTCTTTCTTCTTCTTTCATATCTGGCGCACCCAAATGTGTCGTGTCCTTCTGCTCGGCTCACACACCGTTCCTCTTCCTGCACATAACTTCACCCAGTTTGTGCAAAAGTCTGTGGCCTGTACTTTGCTGCAGATGATGATGATGATGCTGCTGCTGTTGCTGCAGCCGATACTGCTGCAGCTGATGATGATGATGATGCTCGGTTGTGGTTTGTGGCAGGGACGATTTTGGCGATCGGCCAATGAAACAGACAGAAGTTTTCTCAGAAAAAACAGACAAACAAGAAACACAAACAAGTGTGTTAATACAATACAAAACCAATGATTAATTACGAATCTAAGTAAACCTATGAAATAATTAATATTAACATTTTAAACATTAAATTCTGAAAACCAAATCTGCATTCAACTGCTATCCTAAGCCCTATTTTTCCAAAAGTATAATGCTCTCTAAGATCATTCTAACTTTTATATCACCAAAATGTAGGGAAAAAAACTTGTCTAGACGCCTTGGAGATAAAAAATAAAAAATAAATAATGCCTCTTTATAATCTAACTCAAAGTTCTGTGATCCTATGACTCCCTGTCAGTAACATTATCGTGTGTATAAATGTAATTTTCTACAAATCAAAAAATGTCTTTGGTAATAGTTCTGTCTTCACGAGAGAGAGAGAGAGAGAGAGAGAGAGAGCGAGAGAGAGAGACAGAGAGACAGAGAGAGGGAGGGGAGGGGCTGAGTGGCTTCTCGAACAAAGGAACACATGGATGATTGAAATACACCCCCTTTTGCCACATTTTCCTAGTTTTTATCGTGATATGGTTTTAATCAGTGGTAAAAGTTTTTCCCACGTCAAACGACACTTTACATTTTATCCTTAAATACGTCAGTAATGGAAAACATTACTATTTGCTTACATGTCTAACAGTCCCAGCAGAATCTTTTTTTTTTGATTCTCTGTAACTATTAAACATTACATCAGAATAAGAGAAAAACTTCCATAACTGATCATTTCTTCACATGAAACTCGTATACTACAGCCAAGAGGCTCTCTTTTTCCTCATTAATCAGATCATTATTATCAGAATCCACATTTTAAATACTTGGCTTTTCTTCTGTTTAAATTAATTTGTACCCTTTTTTTTTCGCCCCCGGGGGATATAGAAGGTTTTATTATCCTATCACTTCTGACCCTAAATCTGTCCCTATTTCTCTAATTCTATTCCTATTTTTTCACTAATACGCTTGTGCCTCTCTGCACGAAGGTGTGCCTCTTTTGCACTTCTACCCTGTGGCTCTTTTCCTGTATATTCTTTTTTAGAGGGGACCTATGCTTCCCTCAAGGTTCAAAAACGTCGAAAAACCTGACTATTGTTCTATCGCGTCCGATAGAACGCCCCGTCACGGCGGTCGTCTGGCCACGCTGCAATCTGTCGAGCCAAAATCTCTCTCTCTTCTATTTAAAACAATGTGCAGATTTTCAAAACTGTGATCCGCTTACCTTAGAAGCGACCTTTTTGAAGAGCAGAGAGATTTTTCCAAACCCACAAATCCAGTCTCTATAACTGAGCTCATCTCCGTCTTCTTTCTGTATCAAATCACGTCTCGGGTCACCAAATGAAGCCAATAATTCCCTTTGGCTGACGTGTCCACAATTTGGTACAGAAATCAGACGAAGATATCCAAGTTTAACATCTGCATTTAATTATCTTTACAATCAGATACAGAATATTCAACAAAAAAGTGCTCCTACAACTAATATGTCCCTCTCCTCTTCCCCTGCGCTAACCTTCCCCCCAGAACTCAAACCAACAGTTTTATCAAGACGTCTGATGACGTCACAGATCTGGGACTGGTCTGGCCCCTGGTCCTGGTCTGGACCCGGTCTTCCATCTCCACCTGAGCAAACAATGCCCCCCACCACTGGGCGCCTGATTGTGTTGGACTTTTGCCCTCGTCGAGAGTGGGAGAGAGCATTTGTTTATTCTTGGAGTCAATAATTGTCTGGTTTTGTAAGCTGGTCATCTCTATGATTCCTGAGTGCATATTCCTTTGTCTGATGTGCAGCATTTTGTGAATATTCGTCAAAAGTTATTGTTTCATGGGTACAACAGTCATCCCAGAACCGTGGGAGCCGACCATCACGAAGGCCCGGCAGAGGATGTACTTAAGCTAAGTTGGTGTAGTTCTACATGGCCATCCTGTGAGGTTTGCTGAAGCCACTCTCCGGGACAAGCACAGACACAGCGCATTGTGCGCTCTGCTGAGATGGTGATCAGCCGCAGCCTCCCATCGCCGATGGACCTGTACGTTGCCCGAGCTCTTGGGTGCCTGTTTGAATCACTGCTGACCCCTCTCTCCAGCACATGGACAATTCCAATCCCTCCACTCAGGCAGGAGGCTACCGACCAGAGCCTCCCGCCATAAGATCAGTGTCTTCCCCTCTGCAGTTGGACTCAAGAAAACCTCATGACTCATCACTGTCCCCTGCCCTTTATGACCGTCACTTTACGGAAAATAATTTTGATTGATTCTAACGCAGTTCCATCACCAATTCAAGCCACCGAAATGGCAGTTGCTTCATTTAGCCTTGCAGTCTAAAGCCGCGTTCAGACCGGATCCTGTGTTGCGGCGACTTTCAATGCAAAGTCAATGGTGACACGCTTGCGAGCGTGAAACTGCACGACAGGAGCGTAAAATTGACGCATGCAGGAGATAAACATTGCTGAACTTTTTCCTTTGGACGCTCGTGCAGCGACCAATCAGAGTAGTCACGGGAACATTAGTAGTCTAGCGAGGTGACTGAAAATACTAAGCTAAACCAGGACAAAACCAGGACTAAACCAGGGTTGACAATGGGGGACTCTGTGCTTGTGAACATATGCCTCTAGCCTGAGTTGTCATTCTCCAGTGACGGTAAACTAGCGCAGCTAGCATGTTCGCCGGTGCGGATGTACCGTCTAATAATAAAATAAAAGTATGGCGCACCTCCGTGAACACATAATATTGTTATCAAGTCTCTGGAAGGTCTCTGGAAGGTCTCTGGGCACAGAGACGCTGCAGAGCTGCATTCTTGGCGAAGAACTTTACATAAAAAGCCGGTAGCTTAACTCCGTTAGTATCAAAGCACTTCCGCTACTTCCGCCGGGCGCCATTGCAGCCCAGGACTTCTGGTTTGAGCACCCCAAGCGTCTGAAATTGTGTGTCCAGTGCACGTGGAAACTGCGTTCCAGCGTCGCAGGTCTGAACGCACCATAACAGCTTTAAGGTTATTCCTATATTAAAGATTAATAGTTTTAGTAAATCATCAGCTTTGATTTGAAGGGGAAAAAATGCTTTGTTGAAATTAAATGAATTGTTAAAAATATTTTTTTTTGAAATACTTATCTTTAAGAAAAACAAACATGCCCTATCAGGATGGAGTGACCTCTGCCACGTAATCGCACCTCATCTGGGGGCTCCAGTTTCTCCTACCACTAAATACATGTCCAATAGTTACTTAATTAATCCAAAAGTTGAAGACATATTATTGAAGGCTTTATACAAAGCCAATCTAATAGGCCAAAAAGAATCATTGGAACAACAGTAACAACAACATGATGGTCAATCCCATAGCTGCGGTTTACGCAATAAAATATGGACAAATTAAAAAGGAGATTAGTGACTTGTGAATTGTCAGGACACACTGAACATTATTACTACAGCTAAATACATGTGCAGGGTCAGCAGTGTTTTCATTGTACAGTGTATTGTGAAGCCTGTAGAACCTCTCCTTCAGACAGAAGGTGGATCAGTCTGTCACTGCACCTGCTCTCCAGAACAGTGTCCTGCAGGGGCTGAAAGTCATGGTCCAGCAGTGATGTTAGTTTGTCCAGGTCCCTTCTGTGTGTCCTCTGATCCATTCTGTACCAGAGGGAATTGGTCTAGAAGTGCTTTATAAACTTGTTGTCGTTTGTTGTTTGAATGTATTTTGCAAAACTGTGCATACTTTGCAGAGCTCCCACTGGTCCTTCCATGTCCTAGAATTTAGAGAATGCTATTAAACTTTTAAATAGTTAATACCATGTAGTCTTTGACATGGTCTTTGTTTTGGTGCCTCGACATCTGCAATAGTTTCTGGCTTGGTCCACGTAAAAGCTAGCTCTTGTATTGTCTGTTCTTGACTCCACTCATCAGGATAATTAGACCCTGAAAAGAATCTACAGCAAGGGGCATCTTTTAGAAGCCTATCTAATGAGCTGTAAGTGTGTTTTCACCATAGGGTATGTGTTGTTCTTGATTTGCATAACTATCTTGAAAGTTATCAACCACCCTTTAAACCCCCATTCAAAATGTAATGGCATTCAGTCCAATTCAAAATATGTTGAGGCAAGATATCAATTTTTGAAGCCACTCCCAGACGTTTATGTATTTTTCTCTTCTCTTTTTTCATTTGCAAACATCAACAAGCTGGCAATTATCCTACAGTCATAGATTTAGTTATGTGCTTCACATTTCTGCTGCAAACACAGCGCATAATTCATGATGCTAATGTTTTTCTGTGGTTAGCGTTGGCAGAGAGTGGTGCAGAGGTGAAACATCTGGGAGAATTCATGACTGCCGGCCGCGCATTGTAAACGCAGCTTGGGGCTAATGGCATCAAGAAAGTAGGTCCTTGGAAAAAAGAGGAGTCTGAGTGTGTTTTAAATACTGCTGCAGGTTCTTTGCAAACTTTTCCATTTGAATTTATACTCCTGTTTGACATTGACTGAAGCAGAAAAATACCCGTCATAGCAGTTTCAAGGTCACACGTGTGATTAAAAAATGATCAATTGAGGGGCATTTTTGTAACCCTGGGAAATAACGTTTTGTTTTTAATGCCTGCTATATATATATTGTATACAGTACAGACCAAAAGTTTGGACACACTTTTTCATTCAATGAGTTTCCTTTCTTTTCATGACTATTGACTGTAGATTCACACCCAGGCTGTGTAAGGGCTGTTTGACCAATAAGGAGAGTGATGGTGCTGGGACAGATGACCTGGCCTCCACAGTCACCGGACCTGAACCCAGTCCAGATAGTTTTGGGGTGAGCTGGACCACAGAGTGAAGGGGCCAACAAGTGCTAAGCATCATGGGAACTCCTTCAAGACTGTTGAAGACCATTTCAGGTCACTACATATTGAAGCTCATCCAGAGAATGCCAAGAGTGTGCGAAGCAGTAATCAGAGCAAAAGGTGCTACTTTGAATAACCCAGAATAAGTTATAAAAGAATAAGTTATATTTTGAGTTGTTTCATACTTTTTTTTGTTTTTTTTGTACGTACATAATTGTACATGAGTTAATTAATAGTTTTCATGCCATCAGTGTGAATCTACAATTTTCATAATCATGAAAAGAAAAAACTCTTTGAATGAGAGGGTGTGTCCAAACTTTTGGTCTGTACTGTATTTATATATTTATATTAAGTTGCTACCGTGGTTTTTTTTTTGGTTTTTCGCAAAAGAGAATTGACAGTCGTGCCACGCCTCCCCAAACTCATGGAGGGCTGAATTTGGACTACAAATCTGTGGTCTGCATCCCCATCACCTTCATTCCATCCAACACATATGCTTCCATTTTCTTTTTTTTAGGAAAACATACTCATTATTTTTACTCACAAAACAATATTTGTAATCATGTTTTTTTTTTTAAATCAGTAAATCAGTGGATAGTTTAAATCATCACAAATGTCTTAATTGTAAAGAAAAAGCCAAAAAAAAAAAAATATTTGTCATAATTTAAATTGGCCGTATGATTTGGCCAGTCCAAAAAATGTGCTTCTTAAACCAGCCTCAGAAAACTCTTTGTATTGATTGTTTATTTCATGCATAATTTTGTGCTTTGACCAATGAAGCGTGGCCCCAAATGTGTGCCCCCTTTACGGTGCACATGACGTATACCGTACTGCCCTTCTCTGAACTACAGGACTACAATAAGTCGTATCCATGCATTTTCTGAACAGTTCTGTCTATGAACAGTCTTCTCTTGTGTAAAACTGTAATTATGGCAAGTCCAGTGTCAACCAGCTATCTTCATCTTCGTCCATTGACTTGCAATAGACGTTCTGTACCTTGCAAAGCTGAGGACCTCTGGACCTCAATATTCTGTATATGGTACAAATGTAGCTGGTGAAAGGAAAGGAAACATTCAGCCAACTTCAGCACAGTCACATTTGAATAGTTGTGGAAATGTCATACCTCATTTTAAAGCTCAGAACAACCCAGCCTGAACACGTCAATAAACCCTTCCTGACAACCCGGCTTGGGTACACTGTCCCTGGATAAGAACCACAGTGGCCCTAAGCCTCAAGTTTCTAGAACAGGGATGTTTTTTCCTGTTTGAGTGCAATCTGCTCATATTTCCTTATTTTTTCCTGCTGTGATGTGCGCAACGATGACACTGACATGTTTCTACTGTGGGACGAGTAAAGGATTATCTTAGTTTTCTTAGAGGGCCATAAAAAACAATTTGCTGCAAGCCGAGGGCCGAACTTGTTCAATGTTTATTAAAACGTATTAAAATGATTGCATATATCCTGTTGAACCAAGACCTAACACAGTGTACCATATTTTATTTAATGATTAAATTAATAATCCAATATTTTTGCATGACTGTCATGTAATTTGAAGTGAAAACATTTTTCAAAAGGCTCACAGACAAAAACAAACTTCCTTCAAAGAGAAAACACATGTCCTGAACATTAAATGAATTATCCCATATTTTCTTTTGGCTCTGTGCGGGTCGGTTCTAAAACTAATCAAATATCATCCCGGGGGAGCGGCCCGCAGGCCTCGACTTTGACACCCAAGTTCCAGACCCACATAAAAGACCCTTAAAGACCCTATGTCATACATAGTATATGCAAACTAGACAAAGGGTGGAGCTTTGTAACTGTAAACTAAAAAGAAAAAAATGAAAAGACAATGGGCTCAACGTTTGGTTAGAATCTGAAGCAAGTAAATTGGTTGTTTTGTGCCACCTTCGGTGTGTAATGTTATGTCCTTGTACAAGGCACTTTTAAACACTGTAGTAAGTCTCGCTGACATTATTAATAAGAAGCGTCTGGCACTCCAGTCTGGCCTTCAGGAAAGGCGTCCCTTTGATATCCTTCCAAATTGACAAAGACTTTAACTTTAGGATGAGCTTTTTATTCTTTTCATCAGACTTGGAAAAAAAATTCACTTCCATTTCACTTCAACTTGACTTTATATTTCCTTTCACCTCAGCTCAACTCTAAACTGTAGTGTTGGCCTTAATGACGACTCCCCAGCTTCTAAATGTTCTTGGCAAAGCTTGGCGTGCATTAGGCGAATCAAATCAGCATTATTTAAGATTCTGAGGATTGCAGCTAAAAAATTCCTTCCTCTCCCATGCCGAGAATGATCCCCGTCGTATTAGCCGAGGTTTCATCATTTAACGACTCGTATTCCAAATTCTCTTAAATCTTCTCTTGCACTTATTAATTCAACTGCTGCAGACACGTCCCTGGTGGCTGAAATGTGAAGTTTATCTAACAAGTCATCCACTAATGTTGGCGCCACTGGGATTAATGGGAATTGGCACATGTACATAGAGTAAACCTCAGATACAGACGCCCGCAAACAGTAAATGGGGAGGTAGCCTTAAATAAATGATGGCCTCCTCCCTGTTCCTGTTTTAACACCTACATAGTTTTAGTGAGAATAATCAAACCTGAGGCTCCATGGGGGCTGCAGGAGGTGCCCACTCTGTCCATGTTTTATTTAAAATGGTACTTTTAAAGGTCTATGCAAAACTTTTAATGGCTTTGTCACATCTAAAAGCAAAGCTGCTCTCCAAAATATATGAGAATGGAGTTTACTTGAGTCTGTGTGGTGTTGGAGTTATACACATATAAGACATTTGTCATTTTAAAATACAACAGGGAAACATGAACAGATAATGCAGATGAAAATATTTTTCTTTCCACTTTTAGGTTAATATACTAAATGTTAACTTGGAGCGACATGGAAGAGGACAACAGTAATACCTATTTAAAGACTGGGTTCCCATCACAAAAATTAAACAATAACTATTTTCACATGCCTGTATTTGTCTTTTTCACATACTTGTAAGAAAGAGCCCTGTGAGTCACTTTTTGACTCTCAGAGTAAAGTTGGTTTCTATCTTTTCTGTCTGTATGTCTGACTCCACTGATGTCTGTCGTTGTGTCCTTGGGCACAGTAATACTGGGATTTCTAGACTGCTCTATATTTTTCAAGCTATTAAAATATTAACTTCTCTCAGTCAGCTGGAGGCACTCAGCTGGATATAGCACAAAAACTCTCAAAAGCCAGCGCCCCTCTCTGCGAACAATTACCACCTATTCATTAGCGGGACATCTGAACAAAAACACAGGCTAAACATCTCCACACGCCGGTATATTTTTAAGTTAACCTTTCTCCCCTTTTGTCACATTTTCAATTTTGTGGAGTCTCGTAGTGTCAAAGCTGCAGCTCCACATTTACCCTGATGAATAATTAGCCCGCAGAAAAAGCTTTGATAAACTTGTGCGCGCTTCAAACTAGGTGTCTACGCTGACAGTTGGCACAAAACAAAAGTGACGCGGAGTGCAGGAGAGGGGGGGATAAAAACGCAGGAGATGGAAGCGATCAAAAGATGTGCGTTTCCACGGCGAATGGAACGGAGCCTTCTTGAGTGGGAGTGGAGAGCTTAGCGAGATGGAGAGGAGATATGCAGGGATCTGAGCAAACATGTGCACAGGGAAGGCCCATAGCTGTCTGAGAGTGCATCGTGTAAGAGTGCAAGTGTGGCTATTTATGATGTTTCCAGGGTCTAAGGGTCTTATAAGAAATGGGATCTTTTGGTTGTTGGAAGTAGGCGCTGGGCTGGAAAAGTATCTGCTTTTGTTGGTCAGAAATGCAATTCTCTGCACTACAATGACCGACCAAGCCTGTGAAAGAGAATAAGTCCCTGAAGTAAGTAAAATTGGTCTTATTTTGAGTGTTTTTTCACGGCATTAAAATAAGATTTGTTGATGTATAAAGAATGATCTTGTCAATGTTGAACCCTGATTTTGAACAGTCAAAGCAGTCTTATGCACCAGTCTGCAATGATAATGCAAACTCTGCTCAGGCAAATGTACTAAATCAGGGTTTCTCAAACTGGGGTACGCGTACCCCTAGTGGTACGCGGGCGCCCTCTAGGGGTACGCCAAAGAATCTGAAAAAAAAAAAACTGTGAATTTTTTTTTTTTTTTTTTTTTTTTTAAATTTTACCAGGAAAGTCCCATTGAGATTAACTCATTGACAGCCATGGATGTCATTTGAGGACAACATTGTTTTTCAATCTTTTCCTGTCAGTCTGTGTCCCCTGTATCATACAGTCTGGGGTTTGGCTGTAGACAGTATTTTATTAAGCCAGCAGGTGGCAGCAGAACTCCCTGGTTTGGTCAAAGATCACTCTGAGCCCTCTGAGCAGGAGAGACAGAGGTGAAGCAGACATGGAGTAATATAGTCAGGGTCAGGCTACATTTGGAGGCAGTTTGAGCAGCAAATGTGTCTCCAGAGCTGACAGAGACCATGTGGAGGGTCCTAGCAGCAGACCATGTGGAGGGTCAGGACAGCAGACCAGTGGAGCACCTTAAAAAAGCCACAGAAAAGTGGACTATTGCTAAAACTATCACTGAGTCCACACCAGGAGCCAGCAGCAAAGTCCAGATATGGTCACAGCGCACGCCGGACTAAACAGACGCTCTGTAGATGTAACCACATAAAAATTACACAAACGCGTGCATAAACGCACATACATGCATGCCCAAAGACACACAGCAGTATTCTGTTGCACTTATACTATAAGTATAAGTATAAGTATTATACTGTAAGTATTCACTTTGATTTATTGTCATGTATAGTGTTTATCATTGTAATTTTGTTATTCTTTGATTTACTCTTATTGACATAAATATAGTGCCACCTAATGGATGAATACTGGCCATTCTATCTGGCATAGTTTGTCATGGGCTCTACTTTCAATATGTACATTTTGACATTTTTTGGATGAGTACATTTTGAAATTTTTGAGCAACACTTTGTGGATGTGTGTGTGCCATAAAACTTATTATTTTACATTAAAAACACTTTCTCAAAACGTGTTGCTGTTTTCTAACATGTAAGATCCTGGACATGTTTGAGGAGATGCTAAAGTTAAACTAAATAGTTTTACAATCACTTTTCTGCAGTTCGTCTGTTTTCACAAAAACCTCATTTTCTAATTGTTTTGTCTAAGACTGGTGCTTTTTGTCACACTCCTCACAGGAGAACGAAACAAACTAAGAACAAACTTCTTTTTGCTGCTGAAAGTAGACAGTCCTGTCTTTCAGACTCTGGTTTCATATTTTTCATAGCACACAATATTCTGTGAGTCCTAAAAATCAGTGAAGTCATCAAAAAATGGCTGGCAGTCAATGAGAACCTCTTTTTCGTGTACAAAAATTACATAAAATTACAGATGATAAAACAGTCACATACAGATGATAAAATAGTCACATACAGATTATACAACAGTAACACACAATTTTATAAAATTACGGATTATAAAAACAGTTACATTTCACTGAAGATGTCTCAATCTGGATCTAAAAGCATTCAAGGAAATAAGATCAGATAATTTCTAGTCTTTTTGCAACACGTTCCATGTAGAAGGAGCAGTTTTTTTTCCCAGTTCTGTGCAAAAGGAACAGAGAGCAACAAACGATCATTTGATCCAAACCACATGAACATGTCTCTGTGAGTAAACGACAGATGTAAGAGGGCAGCAGAGCAAGCCTTAGAAACTAAACTGCACCAGTGTCCAAACCTTCTGTGGACAAAGATCCCACTCCAGAATATCACTCACAGTGAGGCTTTGCAGTTCGCAATGAATGAAACATTTAAAACAATTTTTTTTCCTATATTTAAGCGCAGTCTTACTGTTGAAACTGTGTAAAATATTACATTAAATATACTTCTTTAGGAATGAAACCTCTGCCTTGTTATTGATGAATACTTCGGCTTACTACGCTACTGTGTGGTGTGGTCATTTGTGGTGGTACTTGGAGAGGCAAGTATTTTCTGAGGGGGTACTTGGTGTGAAAAGTTTGAGAACCACTGTGCTAAATGGTCACTTATAGAGCACTTTTCTACCTTTCAAGGCACTCAATGCACTGTTTGTTTGCTTCATAACTATGCGTGTGTATCTTCCAGAGCTTACAAATAAAATGTGTATCTCCATAAAGGTAAAGGTGCACTTTATTAATACCTGTAGGGAAATTCGACCTCTGCATTTGACCCATCCTGATGCTGCTAGGGCCGTAGTACAGCGCCCGGAAACCCATCTCCAGATGTTGATGCTCTGCTTGGTCAGGACTACCGTAGCTGGAGGATTTTTACCTTTTATTTATATAGCGCATGTTACAGACCAAGGTACAGACCCAAAGCACTTTCCAATGTTCAGAGATTGTCCAATCCTTCCACACGGTGATGACAGAAGCGAGTCCAGAACACACTGGACCATCAAAGCCTCTGACCCAACACCATCCATTCACTCTCTCATTTACGTTCAGACCTATTGTGCATGTTTTTAGTGGTAGGGGAAACCGGAGCACCCGGAGGAAACCTACAGTATGATGTTTCCACAACAATTCGATATGGTTTATTAAAAGATGAAGGCTTTTGGACCTTTATCGAACACGTCGCCCCATTTGAACAAAAATACACTATATATTGCGTTTGAATTTCTTTATTGAATAGTACTTGTTATTAACGTCAAACACAGCAAAAAAGAAACAGGGATGAATGTGATCCGGATCACTGAATCCAGGAAATGTGTTTTGAAGTATAGAGAATTTATGTTAAGATTATTATTTATAGTTTGTGTTCTTCTTTGTCCATGAGGGTTCCATTGTGAGTGAAGACATTTTGGTTGGTGTTGTCTTGGGAGATTGATGCCTTTGTATTCATGAATGAGAGTATTAAAGAATGGCCGCTTTAGTCTGTTCTGTGTGCAGTAATAATCTGTGACGGTCATGGATGTGATTGTACTATTGGAATCCCTAAAATCTGATCTAAATTCAGATCTAAAACAACCTGATAAAATAAGATGAACTCTGCGCTGAATGTCAAACTGCTTGAAGCTTGAGCGGTTGCCAGAGCTGCTTATGGGGAGCTGCTGCTCCACACCCCAGCAGAGGGCTCCCGAGGTGGGCCACGCAGGTCAGGAGACGGGGCCTGTTGGATCTTCTCCTCTGAAGCTCCTCATGAATGCTTCATGGCCCTGAGTGAACATTGATCTGACCAGCGTTAGCCCCACGTGAGAGGGAAAGGAGGCGCACCAAGCAAGACACGTGGATACTCCTGTTTGTATCATACTTGGCCCAATCATCAATGTTTGATGGATTACAGGGGGAAATGGCAAAGAATGTGCCCTGCACGGTGAGTTTCTGCTGGTACAGGGGCCAGAGGGGGTCAGGGGTGTGTCGTTAACGTGGAGAAACAATTCTAATATGGTGTAAAGCTCTGAAGGGGCATTTCGCATAATTTAAGTCTCTAGGTATCTTTGATTCTCCCAGTATGGACCTTCCATTTGTTGCAGTTTGAACTTATATTGACATATGTTCATGTATTTTGCTGCTCTGTTTTTGTGCATGATTAATGAATGTATATCACTCAATTCCCTGGACTTATTCAAAAATGCCCAAGCATTATATCAAATGCAGATTTTTGTGTTGTATTATTTATTTTACAAATTGTAGATTATGGATGTGTTGTGAGAGCAGGTAGGAATGTGGTAGCCTAGATCAAATGTATTTCTGATGTAGTACAACTCTAAATAATGCAGTATATTACCTTGCAGTCATGGTGGAATTTCACCTTCAGATCCTGTAAATGTATTTACTGCAGTACTCGTGTAAAGCCTGGAAACTGTACAACTGACAAGTCAGAGATATCTCATTGTATGTGCTTTTGTGAAGAAAAGTTATTCACTCAGTTTGAGTCATTCATTCAGCCCTGATAGAAGATGCAGCACATGCTTTGTGGCTTGTACACAATAGTTTCACTGGTTCATTTGGTTGTAGTAAATGGACCAGTTGATCTAAAAATATATTACTTTAGGTATTTGTGTGAAACGATGTGAAAGGATTTAAGAAAATATATGAATAAACAATGGAATTAGAACAAAATCAGGATTAGTAAAACGAGTGGTAGAGGCAGAAGTTCATCAAAACCATGTTTCCCTACAAAATACCAAGATTCTTTTTTTATTTTTTTTTTATTTTATATTTTTTTCAGGGTTGTTATTGAGTAGTAAATTCAGTCTTCAAAGCTCTACATTTTAAGGTAGACTTATAAACAGTCAAATCACTTACTACAGTAGACCGCCAATTACAAGCGCTGGCATCACTACCTTTCCCTCTGCAGCGTGTGTTCCAGTGATTTACAGTGTTACAATGTTACAGGTTTATGACTCACACCAAGGACTGTACAAGCAATCGATTTCATCTTTTCTGCTGCTATTCTTGTGTTTATGGGCTGAATATACGATATGTCCGAGCAGCCCATAATGTCCTGTAATGTGCGATCAAATGACAGCTGTGTCCACCACAGGCTATTTTAGGCGTCCATGTAGATCCATGCAGGCATGTATAAATGGTAAATCAAAGTTAGTACTGGTCTATAAGCATCGGTATTATAGTCTGTGTCTTTGTCATCTACACACAAAAAAATCTTATTTTAGCAATTAATGTAAAATGCATATTTTAGTTAGTAAGTTAGTAAGTTTTTATTTATATACCGCCTTTTCACTGCAGATCTGAGTCTCAAAGCGGTTTACAATTGTTAATTTTTGGGCATTTGTTTCTCACTCCACACAGAGATGGGAGGGGCCAGTACAGGAGGCGCATGCCAGAACTATTGGACATATTTTTAGTGGTAGGGGAAACCGGAGTACCCGGAGGAAACCTACGCAGACACGGGGAGAACATGCAAACTCCACTCAGAAAGGCCCTGGTCCGACCAGGATTCGAACCCAGGACCTTCTTGCTGAGAGGCGAGAGTGCTATCCACTCAGCCACCGTGTAGTTATAAGCTCTTACACTGCATCCAAGACGCTGTTGGATGATCTTTTCTGCGATACTGGTTCCTATTCTTAATCCGCAGTCTGCGACGGGCCATTAATATGACCAGGTTTACACTGATGTTGGGCAGAGCGCAGTGCGGTACAACACGGACATTGTTTTTGATCAACACGATGTCCGAAATAAAAAGGACTAAAGTATAACCTGACGAGCCAGAACCACACAATTTTACAATATAGATTATAAATCTGAGAGTCAGGATCCCTGCCCCTTGCTGCCCATTTCATAAACCGTTATTTGGAAGCATTTGATTGGACAGCTAAAGTGTCAATCAGTGGAAACTAAGTGACTGCAGAAAAAGAAAATGTGACCTTTACCGTATGCAAATAATGTAATTTCGTGTGCACAAGCGCAACATTTTTGTCACCAGCAATCTACAGTAACTTTACTGCTATTTTGCGTATTTCAAAACGGTCGAACATGTCGCAGAGCCAGGATTCCTCCTTCTTGTTCTTCTGCGTCCAGCATGAGACATCCCCAGGTGTCGTAGATTATATAGCAGACAGCTGCTTTAATACAATTCTTTAACCTTTAACCTTACCCAGGACACGTTGTCTGTTATACTGCTCTTCTGCTGTGAGACGGATGATTGATTACAGTCGTTATTAAAAACGGTGTCTATTTCTTGGCCTGATAATCCCTGCCCCAGACCCCCGCTGCTCAGGCCCCATGCGCACGCACACGTTCTCTTTACACGGCTGTGAGAGTGAGCCTTGTTGACACTGCTGTGGTGGCTCACGTCTGAACAGGTGCTCTGTGATTCATACGGCTTTCCCCTGTGCACGGACATTCTCCTGCTGCGCCTGTTTAATTAAGGCCAGCGTGTGCGACGGCTCCCCATGTGTCAAGGAGAGGCCAGTGCCACGCAGAAGCAAAGTGAAAGGCGGCAAGGCTTCACTGTTGTATCATTCTCATTGGTTTTCCTCATCGATTTAAGATATTCAACGTTTCTTAAATCCATTTTTTGAGCTTATAATTTTGTTGCTTGGATTTTAAAAAGCCGAAAAAGACTTATCTGAATTATTTCTGCACTCATTGTGCATCCATTATAAATGTGTGCTTACTTTAACATGTAAGCACACATTTATAATGGGCGGCACGGTGCCTGAGTGGATAGCACTCTCGCCTCTCAGCAAGAAGGTCCTGGGTTTGAATCCCGGTCGGACCAGGGCCCTTCTGAGTGGAGTTTGCCTGTTCTCCTCTGCGTAGGTTTCCTCCGGGTGCTCCGGTTTCCCCTACCACTAAAAACATGCTCACTAGGTAAAATCCTGGGCGCTGTACTAAGGCGACCACTGCTCCTGACGTAAGCCTTAGTGGCATCAGGGTCAAATGCAAAGGACAAATTTCCCTACGGGGTCAATAAAGTGCATTTACATTAAAATGGTGTAAACCTTTTGGGTTAGAATTCTCAGTCACCTGCAGATGGAGGTTTTCCATTCGTTTGGACTGCCAGTGTTTTGCTGGATTTTTTTTTTTTTCAAGGTTCTCAAGATAATGGACTGACAGATAAAACAGTTGGCAGATTAAATTCGGAGGTCTCGCTGGACATCGGCTGAGATGTTGTCAGTGTCCCCTTTTTTTAAAGACTTGCGGCTCAGATGTTATTTCTACTTTATCTTGCTGTTATACTTGTTGTCCAGCAGATTTCAACAAATATAAAGAATATAAATATAAATATATATAATATAAAGAATATGTTTAGATTCGCCATCAATACGAAATAATCTGTATCAATTCAATTTGTATCTAATAAAAAAAATATATTGCCCTAAAAGATAACAGTTGTAATCTGAGGTCAATTACCCAACACAAATCAGATAATCAAACCGTTCAAACAGAGCAGATGCAATAATAACAAACACACAGGGGGCCAATGGTCCATTGTGGGCGGATGACCAATGTCCATAAATGTTGTGGATCATCACCACTGTCCTCCTGCGTCGGCTCCAAAAACATCAAGATGGATTGTTCTGTATTCAACATTGTGTATAAAGGCCAATACATTAATATAAAAGGCAATACTAGTTAGCTGCACATCAACACAATAAAAGAGTTTCAAAGTTGGCTCCAATCAGGTCTGAGAAACAAATTCACTTTGGAGCACGCACATGATGGTCCATTTACAAGCGATTAACTCAATACACTAGACATGCTGTCACCCTGCTGCAAATAACCATGGCTTTAGATTTCAAACTGCATAACCTCATTATGGATTTGAATGGAAAGCTAGCGCCCCCGCCTCAGCCTGCTGGTACTGCAGGTGGTACTTGTGTGTGATTGAATAGTTTCCAGGTGAGTGCACTCCTTCAGCGGTGCAGAGGAGACGGCATCGCTCACGTCTCAGCTCGTCCTCTGGCTTCCATCTCCCCTGACTGATGGAGCACACCGGGGCCTACTTTTCACCTGCAGTATGGGCACGCAGAGATCCAGGGCTTTTACCATGTGTGAACAACAGCTGCATGTGGCGGCTGCTCCTGAATGGACCAAACCATAGCTTTTCCAGAGCTTTTGAGCTTCACAATGTCGTCCAGTATGGGAGGTTGGAGATTAGATTCCTAAAGATGCAAAGGCGACACAAGAGGAAAGTTTATTTGAGGGTTTATGTGTCAAACACTTAAATTTCCTTTTTGAGGTTAGATTTTTTCTTAATCTCGGACCATTGTGGCCCCACAAATATTTTTTCAAATTGTTCTTACATATTGTTTGTTATTTATTTCTGTCATCTGTTATTGGTAGTCCTGTATCTCTTGAAAAGTGGGCCAGCCCTTGGCTGTCTTAACTTTAAATAATACATTTTTATTTTTTTCAAAAGCAACATGTACTATGAATGTGTCCACCTCTGAACCAAAACACATTGTAATGTGCTTTTTATGTAAGTTCCTCAGTTGCTGCACTATGGAGGGACAACACTTCCAATCAGTTTTAACGTAACTGTAATAAATGGATAGACCAGCCACCCAGACTTTTTCCCCATAATGTTTGAACATTTTGATCGTACTCTTCACAAAGATATTTTTGAAAATAACTGTAGAATAAACATTTGCTGCTGTTGAGTGGACAGCACAATGTCAGGTTTTGTACGGAGGCAACAATGGCTCAGCCAGTAGAACCTGTCTCCTCTGATCCGAAAGGTCGCATCCCAACATAAACATCATTGCTACATGCTGACAGATGAACGCTGTCATTGTGTCCTTGGACTAGACTCCCCCCGTCCCGTCCCCCAGTGTCTGTGTGCATGACGGGGGAGTGCATCATGAATGTAAAGTCAATGATCCACTCACCCCTGCACACGCTCCAGGCCCTCCATACAGATTACACTGCAAAGCAGTTTTCAGGTGTCATTTTTTAATTCGAAATGAGTCTACACTTTTTCAGAATCATTTTTATTGCCATGTAAAGCCTGGTTCACACGGCAGGATAATTAGGCCGATTTTTGACCCGATTTACCCCTACGACAATCGTAAGAACGCTCCGAATATCGTAACAATAAACCTGATGGAGTTTCCGTGTGTGGTTAAGACTGTGCTCGTCGCTCTGAAGGACATCGGGACTGCTACGATCTCAATATCAGGGATATCCAACATGTTGGATTGTTTTAGACGAGACCAGGCGGTGAGGAAATACTGTAAAAAGAGAATACTGTAAAAAGAGAACTCTCCTCCAGATCAGGATGAAGCGAGTACAGTCCGAGCTCGTGTCGTCTACACTTCTTTGACCATCTCCTTTTCTTTGGATTCTTTTCTCAGATAAAAACAAACTATCGCCACTGCATCGTCTTCGTCCGCCATGTTTGTTTACTCTGAAGTCACGCTTGATCTCCAGAGATGTTGTGAGATTTCCGTCTGACCTGTGAATGCTCGGGGGTGAAATCTGTTCGTGTGTGGTTTGCGTGATTTTGTCGCGTGGCTGCGCACACTGTACGACCAAAGTGGGTTAGACCCATGATTTTTTATCTCAGTGTGTGGGGTCTAACAGAGAAAAGATTGGCCGACAATTTTAATATCGTCTTGTGTGAACCAGGCTTTAGTAACAGGAAGTCACAGACTAGGAAATTGCTTTGGCTCTCAATGAAAACGGTCAAAAGTAAGCAGTTTCGCTTACTTTTAAACTATCTTAGTTTGCAGGTGTAATCTTTTGCCTGATTCATTTATAATTAGTGCGACAAATGACTGTACAGTATAAGGACTATAGTAGGAAGTTACCGTGTGAATGTAATGAGTGAATGGTGAGTGTGGGGTTTGATGCACCAGTGTGTTCGGCGTCTCGCTTTCCTCATCAGTGTGCGGCGAGAATGTAAACAAATCTGAATATTGTAAAGCGCTTTGGGTGACCTTGGATGTAAAATGTGCTGTATAAATAAACATGACTTACTTACTAGTGCTGTGTAGACCCGACAGATGTATATGCGAGCAATCAACGGCCCTGAATCAGTCTTTTCAAACAACCACTGCTCAGATTCCTTACAAAAAATAGTTTGTTGTCTCGTGCTGGCCATACCTGCATGTGAAAGCCAGATACTGTCAGACCTCTGACGCTAAGCAGGGCAAGGCCTAGTTAGTCCTGTGATGGGAGAACTCTGTGAACACCAGGTGCCACGTTGGGGCAATTGTTATGTGCCAAACTGTAGTTGTGGCAAGACACTTCATCCACATTACCTAGAATGCGTCTCAGGTCAGCTGTGGCTAAAGTATTAGTTTATTACCACTGTGTATGGAGTGAAAGAATGGCATGTGATGCATCTTTGAGAGTCCAAAAAAGTGCTATATAGAAACCGATGCATTATCCTCAATACTTTGTTTATGGTTAAAAAGAAGATTGAATGTTTCGAAACATAAATCACTATATTCTCCTTGTTAGCCCGAGCCCATACGTAGTTTTTGGGAGTGCTTATGGAGCACTAGTGCTCGGATCGGCCAGAAAAATGCTGAGTATGATCTCAGAACCAAGACGAGCAAAGCATCACCCTCACCTGAACACTAGGGGCGCCCTGAATTCCTTGAATGAGCTTGTTGAGTGCACCAGCGACACCTACAGTCACTTCAAAGATTTGTGTATTTGTGTAACAATCTGTGTGAAATATACTGTATGTACGTTTTGCTCTCTGCTGTTGAATAACTGTCATTAGGAGCGCGGAAGCATATTACGCAGCATGCCTTGATGTTTATTCATCGGACTTGAATTTCTTCATTGTGAGATTAATAAAGTATATCTTATAATAATAATAATAATAATGCATCGGTTTTATATAGCGCTTTTCTGGACACTCAAAGACGCTTCACATGTGTCATTATTCATTCACTCCATACACGGTGGTGATAAACTACTATTGTAGCCACAGCTGCCCTGGGGCACACTGACAGAAGCGAGGCAACCAGTCTGTGCCATCGGCCCCTCCGACCACCACCAACCATTCATACACACACCAGACTCATTCTAGGCAATGGGGGTGAAGTGTCTTGCCTAAGGACACAACGGCAGTTTGGCACTTTACAGCCGCAGCCGCCCCACTGTGGCTGATGTTCCCAGAGGTTAAGTGTCTTGCCAAGGACACAACGACAGCAGACAGTGGGAGTCGATGGTGAAAGTCTTGAGCGGGGCTTGAACCCACGACCTTCTGGCTCAAAGGCCAAAGCTCTACCAACTGAGCTTATTCATTGCACAGTCTGACAGCAGGGAGGAAACTCCTGCGGAGCACAGTGAGAGTGGATCAGTCTGTCACTGAAGGTGCTCTTTTTTTTTTTTATAATTAAATTTTTATTAAGAAGAACACAAGATCGGTCAGACAAATTAAAGAATGAACAAAAATGAGGCTCTCCCTTTTTCCTTTTTAAACCCCCTCTCTTCCCTCTCCCTCCCCCCCCCCCCCCCCCCCCCCCCCCCAGCCCCCCCGCCCACCCCCCGCCACCAACAGAGTATTCCACGTACAGTGATGCTATTACATTACAAAGCGTCAAATTACATTACAAAGCGTCAAAAGAGTACTTTAAGATTTTCAATTAGTTGTGACCACAAGTCAGTTGTATTGGATGACATATTGTTGATCCTCGCCGAAGAAATTTCCATATAAGCAATGTCCATATAACAATGAAGCCAGTGAGTGAATGAAACATCGTTACTTTTCCACCTTTGCGCAATGATCTTCTTGGCTGCTGTGAGGCCTGCGAGCCAGATTTTGCACTGTCTTCCCGTGAGCCTTATACTTGAGTTATCGTTCAAAAGATGTATAGCGGGTTCCATTGGTAGGGCAACCTTCGTTAGTGTACTGATGCAGCTAACTACTTTACCCCAGAGCTCCTGAACTGCTGGGCATACCCATACAACGTGCATGAAGGAGCCTATGGTCCCTGGGGGACAAAATGAACAATAAGGATCAGGTGCCGCCCCCATTCTATGTCTCATAACAGGGGTTAGGTATGCCCTATGGCAATATTTCAAATGTATATAGCAGTGATTAGAATTCTTTGAGGCTTTCCCAATATTATGCCAAATTCTCTCCCAGTCAAGAATACAAGTATCATTCGAAATGTCCTGTTCCCAAGCCTTCATTCCCATTGAGGGCACCATATTTTGATTTGATAATTGATTGTAAATATATGACACTATCCTTTTTGGAGCTTTCTGTAAGAGTTCAGTAACAGGGTGATCGCTTAGTTCCGATCCCCAGGGAATTCCATAGGCTTTACATGCTGATCTTATTCTGAAATAGAAAAATAAAGTGTGTTTATCAATGTTGTATTTTGATACCAACTCTTGAAAACTAAGGATAGATTCTCCCCCATTAATGTCTTGCAGTACTCTAATACCCTTGTTATTCCACTCCTTATTTGTAAATGGCCTCCCCCCTGAGAGGAGGTTTGTGTTGAACCACAAAGGCGATAATTTATGCCACTTTTGTTTGTGCTTTAGATATCTTTCCACTGCTCTAAATACAACCAACATATATGATAAAATTGGGCCGTACCGCAAATTACATTTCTTAATTGATAATCCCAGAAAAAGAAAGTCTCTCAGCTGCAGTGGCTCAATAAGATTACCTTCAATGGACTTCCATGCTGATTCTTTGTTATCATTTAACCAATAGGACAAACTCCTCAGCACAAAAGCCCAGTGATAAAGTTTAAAATTGGGACATGCACATCCACCAATTGATCGTTTTCTCTGTAACACTGACCACTTAATAGCAGGGCGCTTGCCATTCCAAATATATTTACGGATTAAAGAGTCAAGTTTTTGCCAAAAACCAGTAGGAGGTGGCAGAGGAATCATGGAGCTTACAAAATTTATTCTAGGTAAAATGTTCATTTTAACAGCCGCTATTCGGGCTGGTACCGAAGCTGGTAAGTGCGTCCACCTACCAATGTCCTCTTCAATTTTCTTTAGGACAGATAGGTAGCTATTTTTTGCAGTCAGTGTTATATTAGGTGTGACCCGAATGCCCAAGTAAGTCACCTCCGTAACTGTGGCTACCTCAGGAGGAAGAGTTACCTCTTTTACATCAATATTTACTAACATTAAAACCGATTTGGAATAATTAACCTTGTAGCCAGAGAGATAGCCGAAATATTCAAGCTTTTTCAACACAACAGGAAGAGAGTCCCGAATATCAGCCATGTAAATCAGTGTATCGTCGGCGTATAGTGATACAGAGTGTGAGGATGAACCAATAGTGATAGGAGATATTTGTGGACAGTCCCTAATTAATTGTGCCAATGGCTCAATAGACAAATTGAATACCAAAGGAGATAATGGGTCGCCCTGCCTACTCCCTCTTTCAATTTGAAATAATTCAGAAAAAATACCTCCGGTACATATTCTCGCTGATGGATTTGAGTACAGGGTCTGTATCATACCAATAAATGCGTCCCCAAATTTAAACTCTTTAAGTACTCTCCACAGATATGTCCATTCTAGGCGATCAAACGCCTTTTCAGCATCCAAGAATAACAATCCACAGGCTGGCGGAATCTTATGTGATGAGCCGAGTACATGAAGCAGGCGCCGAACATTATCAGAAGGAAATCGCCCTTTCAAAAAGCCAGTTTGATCAGGATTAATAATTTTCCCTATCACCTGTTCCATCCTGTTGGCCAAAACTTTAGAGAATATTTTTAAATCAGCATTGATCAATGAGATTGGTCTATAATTTGCACATTCAAGATGATCCTTCCCTGGTTTTGGAATTACAGTTATTAGGGCAGTGTTGAGGTCCCGATGGAATGAGCCTCTATGAATAGCATCATTTATTGCTTCAAGCCACATTGGACCGAGAAGATCCCAGAGTTTTAAATACAGCTCAATTGGAATCCCATCAATTCCTGGTGTACGGCCTGTCTTAGTACTTTTAACTGCCTTTAACAGCTCCTCTAGTGTTATTGGTTGATCAAGATTCTCTGCCTCAATTGCTGTCAAAGCTGGAAGATTAAGACCAGCAAAAAAGTCATCCAGATCCTCCTCTGAAGGTTTTCCGTCACTAGTATACAGCTTTTTAAAATATTCTTTAAAAGTTTTATTTATATCCTCAGTAGAGGTTAACAACCCTTTTTGAGTACATCTAATGGCTGAAATGGCACTCTTGGCCTCCTGCTGTTTTAAAGTAAGAGCTAGAAGATGACTTGGCTTACTACCCTCTGAATAATATTTAGATCTCGTCACCTGCATCATATACTCAACCCTATTTCTCAGTAGGTCATTTAACTCCGCCTGCTTGGTTTTAAGGGTATTTATTTTGGATGTATTATAAACTTTTTTAAGGTCTTTTTCCAAAATCCTACATTCAATTTCCAAATCTGAAATCTTTTGTAATCTCCGTCTGTGCAGATTTGAGCTAAATTGTATTGATATGTTACGAATACTACCCTTAACTGATGCCCATATTAGCGTCTTGTCTGCAATAGTGCCCTTATTCAGAGCAATAAATTCTGTTAATTGGGCCCGTATTTGTTTCAAAAATTCTTCGCACTTTAAAAGAGTAGTATTAAATCTCCATCTACTATTCCTGTTCTTAATCATTGTGTAGTTAAAGGTTGATATTATTGGATTGTGATCCGATATGTACCTCGGTAGAATGTCTATCGCACCAATTGCCGGGAGAAGACTAGAAGACACCATAATATAGTCAATACGGGAAAACGTTTTATGCCTATCTGAGTAAAAGGTGTAATCCCTAGCCGATGGGTTATGTATCCTCCAAACATCCTTTATGTTTAAGTCTGTCATAAAACGATTAAGCGCCTTTGAAGCAGCATCTTGGGAGCCGGAGAATATGGAAGTTGTTTTATCAAGGTACATATTGACCTGGGCATTCATGTCAGACCCCACATACAACTGGTAGCCAGAAAGTGTCAGCAATCTTTTTGTTATGGAAGGGAAAAAGTCACTTTCAAAGGTATTTGGCGCATACAAGCTAACAAGTGCAATCTTTTTACCCTGAGCGGACACATCTCCACAGTATGACATACATCAGCTGCATCAAATCTTCAGCATTAGCAATTATTTTGTAGACTGTACCCGTTTCCACCAGTTCTTGGCCCTACTCTGACTCTACTTGGCTTACTAACCCTGGTTGGGAGCGTTTCAGGCCCTGAACCGCTGGTACTAAAGTGTACTAAAGTGTTCTGACTTGACAGGGATTGGTCAAAGAGTGCTGATGGAAGCCATGGTTACCGCAGCACTTCCCTAGATACTGGTTTGTTGTGGGTAGGTTGCTAGGATACGGTACCAGATACTCAAGTACAATGGAAATGACAATTACTAGATTGATCCAAAGTTTTGCAAAAGATCCTTCTTTCTATCAAGTGGAATATTATGTTTGATACTTGGACTGCAGATTTTGGAAGAAAAATTCCACAGATTATATTTCAAATTTGGCTCAAAATCTTGCCTTGATTTTCCAAAAATGTGCTTAATTGTATCATTTTATTCTCTTGTCAGGCTTATAATAAAAATAAAAATGTGGTAGTTTCTCAAGCATATTGATAGAATTTTACGACAAAATAGATGGTGGATTTCTTTTAGAACTCACCATTACCTCCTGTATATTTTTCAACCATTTTGCCCCACCTTTTTGTCACCCACTTACTCACGAAATAAGTGTTTCCATTGCCGTTTTGCGAAAAACTTAATTTCGATACGTCCAAAAAACCACCTATTTTAAGCGCATTAACTTTTTATCGAAAAACTGTGGTTTATTCGAAATTTGCGCGTTTCCATTAGACATTTTATGATGCGCAAATTCAAATTTCGAAATTTGATGCTCAATGGAAACGCAGCTAATGTATATGGTCATAACGTAACTTATCGGCCACATTTTAAAATTGCAAATCTGATCGGAATCTCCGTACTTCCCGACATGTCATATTTGTATCACGTATGCCAACAGCGTCCGCAACAATAGCCTGTGTTTGCCCATGGCCCGACTGAAAACATAAAGTATAGAGAAGATGACACAATGACAGCTCCATTATTTTTGTATATATTAGATGAATGCACAGAATTACAGCGGCTTGTCTCACTTCTATCTCCAACAGGACTGCGATAAATACATTGTTACTGCATAATCAAAGGAGCGATGTAATGTCTCCACTGGCTGCGAATGATCAATGCTGAAGTACATTACAAGTTAAGAATTATTATTTGGTTTGGAGACTGTGGCGCCATAACGAAAGATCTGAATCTCTTCTGGCATTTACACACTCTGCATTCTGCTGCCAACTATGTGAAGACTGAGGTGTCATTTGGAATCTTGGAGCGGACTTTCTACATATTTGTTGATTCCAGTTTTAAATGTGTGAATGTTCCGTTTGTGTATCAACTTAAATTAATAATATGCACCAGCGAAAGAACTTTTTGGACAGTTTCGAATCCAACTTCCCAATCACATGAGTTAAATGACAAGAGAAGCAGGTATTGGATTTGTAAAGTCCATATGTGGTTTATAAGAAATCCTTAATAATAATAATAATAATAACAATGATAGTAAAAAACAGATGGTATACAAATATGTCAAAATATCTGTATAATTGTAGTGTGATACCAGTGCAAAAAATATTATTATGCAGCTGGTATTAAAGCTGGGGTACCTAACTTTTCCCACTATAAATAATGCATCTTGTTTACCCCAACAAAAAAGTCTAAAATGCTGTAAACAAATCAGACCACAACATGCTGTATTCATATTATTACAAGACAGTTCTGATAAAGGGCAGGACTGAGGGCTTTTCCAGAGCCCTGTGAGTCACTATTGGACCCTTTCGGCAAAAATTGGATTGGCTGAGTGAGTGTAGTCCTCTCTTGTTCACTTTTCCGTCTGGGAAAAGCTGATCTACAGATGTGACAGATGTGAGTTGAAAGGTTTTGATCACAGCAGGGGTGTCCAACCAGTCCTCAAAGAGCCCATGTGGCTGCAGGTTTTCATTCCAACCAAGCAGGAGCAACCACAGACTCCAGACTCCTCCCATTTCCTCAAGTGAGTCCAGTTTTAACCTAAAGTTGTGAGGAAGTGGGAGGAGTCTCTGCTCCTGCTTCATAAGGTAAGATCAGATTAAGAAAAACGTTGTCTGTGCATCTTGTTTGTTTTAAACTGCTGTGTGAGAAATATAAGTTTGTAATAAAGACTTACGTACAATGGAGTAATGTACAATGTACATGTTACATTTGACATAAATAGGATCACTCGCGGTGCTGGAATCAACAAATATGTACAAAGTCAGCTCCAGGATTCCAAATGACACCTCCGTCTTCAAATCGTCGGCAGCAGAGACATACAATTGGAAAGTGACTATAGCAATGTTTTTAGTCCTGGATGACTACGCGACATATTGGTTGGAATGAAGTCCTGCAGCCAATGGCCCCGTCTGGATCTAGTATGAGACCCCTGGATTAGATAGTTCTATTATGGTTAGGTACCCCAGCTTTAAATGTGAAAAGGCAGTAGTTAACAGGGCATCTTAAACTCTGGATTCCATGCACATAGAGAAATTCACAAAAAAATTCATCAAATCTAACTTTTACATATTCATATCAGCGGAGACTTCCATCGTGTGTGTGTCAAGTTTAAAGACCACACATCATGAATTCTCCGTCTATCTCAGATTTTCTCATTTACTAATTAGCGGCGTGTAATGCACCAACGTTTATCTGGGATCTCGTCTGGAACACATCGTTATGGGCAGAAGTCGGTGGATTTAGAACAGGATCAAAACGTGCTGAGACGATGTTGTCTACGTAGGCAAGGCAAGTTTATTTGTACAGCACATTTCATGCACAAGGCAAACTCAAAGTGCTGAACAAAACATGAAACAGTCACTCTAAAGTCGCATTAAAATCATAAATAATCAACATACAAAAGAATGGGCTATGTTAAAATGTGAAATCATTAATCAATACACTTTAATATAATAATAATAATAGTAATAATAAAAAATAATAAAAAAGGGTAACACAAAAAGATATTGTTCTAGCAAAGGTAGTTTTAGTTTGAAATCAGTCTGTAATTTGTATTTTATTTTATTTTTGTTGTGTTTAAGTACTAATGACTATATGTGACAAGTTGCTTTAGCCCAATCCTTTTACCACAGTCGGTGAATGTAATATCTGTTTTTAATCAAACAATTTACCAACAATAAATACACTCATTCATTCATTCAAGGTAAAATCCGTCTGCACAGCTAAACAGAACCGTACACTGGCTCAATCAATCAATTACCCGCCTCTTCCTCTTTGCCAAAACACGTGGATAAATGCGTATGTGCCCAAGCCTCCTCTATATGTGGTGTCCTTTCCCTTTTCACAGCTGATTAAGAGCGTCCACTTGAGCCGCGTCCTCAGTGAATGGGAGAACAGCAGCTCTGGGCTCATTGTGGACTAATCCTTCACTTATCAGACCCGCGTCAATACTCCATACATACACACGCACACACACATACACACACACACACACATACACACACACAGACACTATACAGGCACTACCATCCTCCTCCCCCTCCTCTCTCATTCCAGACTCCCATCCCCTGGACAAAGCAGCGGTGGAGGCTAGTGGGAGTAATAAGGCATAGCAGCAGGGGTGAGATGGCCCCGCTAAGGTTATTAAGGCGTGTGTATAAACACTGCGGTGCGTGTGAGGTGAGGCGGGACCCCCAGGGAGCACAGGGGCCGCTTGTGTTTGTGTGCTGGGTTATGTGCGGTGATAAGACCACCCACTTCACAAAGGAAATCACTGGCTTTACCCAATCAGCCAGGTTAAGTGAAAGTAATGGTCTTCAAAAGAGGGCTGGAAATGAATGCGATTGAGCAATCAAGGGTACTTATATATACTATATTTTGTGTATTGTTTTGAGAGTATTGTTTTAATGTAATCTTTGGGAAGGGCCCTGTGTCTGGCCTGCACAGAGGCTCTAAATATAACTGCTTATGTACGAGACAATTACATTTACAATACAGCTTGAAGTGTGTAAAAGAGCAGGTTTAGACAGCCATGTAATGCCAAAAGCTACACAAATGAAGTGCATTTAAAGTATGTTAACAGCTCCTTAAGGCAGAACGCGGTCGGTTTCACTGCGGGTTTTACACACTGACAGCTTTTAAAGCAGCACACAGAAAAACTCCCACATTATGCACTGCACATTCCTTTGCTTTCCCTCCTAAAAGAACGGAGATGAGAGGTCCAGTTGTAACTAGTGCTATCTCTACAGCAATAAGGATAAAGGCTCTTTAAACAGGATTTGGCCTGACCCTCCACTCTATAGCTGGGAGCTGATACAGCATTGCACGGCCAGTGGTGGATCATTTTTCATCTCCAAATCTGCTTTGGCATGCTCAGGAGTGTGTCTGCTGGAGGCTGAGAGGGGAGGAGGATGCAGGATGGGGGCATGGCACACGGACAAACACAGGGGCCTGGTGACGGGGAGCTGCCACTGATGGGGCTGATGGGGCTGATGGGAAGGGCAGGAGGGAGGGGAGCGACATGGAGCATCTCTGCTGTTGATTGGTGCAGCCGTGACAAAACAAGGCTGGGTCTTCCCTCACTGCTCAGCTGAGCAATCAGGTCACCGCATCTTGATAGACACAAACACGCGTACACGCACACACACGCACACACACACACACAGGGCGCCCAGGCGTGTGCGCGGGGAGACACGCCGCGCGTATAGCCCGCAGCTGTTGCCAATGATGTCAGTACTGATTTGGCCAAACTAGTCTTTTGTTTCACAGTGTGGGCTGGACAGAGCAGAAGGCTTCATTCAGTGGCTAACATGAGTATGATAATGCTAACATCACACTGTGCCGCCGGAAAACTATTGACTTTCACAACAGATACTGACTGGTTCTGTGAGGACGGAGGTTTTGCACCTTTCAATTTATAATGAGTTGTTTTTGTGGATTAATTGTTTTAATTGTGTCTGTATTAAAATCTATGGTTGAAAAGCGCTGCACAAATAAGGTACTTACTGTATTTGTGAAGTGGAGCCTTGTAATGGAAAGATCTGAGCTGTTTATGCTCAATAAATGACACAAAGATTCATTCAGCTTATTGCGACTCACGTTTAAAAATGTTCAAATATTTCTACATCAGAGAAATTGCGGCAATTACTCGTCTTTTCAATGTTGAGCATTACATCGGCCTTCAGCATTTGTTGTTGTGACGGTCTAATACTGGCGAACAAATTGTCCCGTTTTTATCTCAGAATAATAAAATAAACAGTGATCTCAGCAGAACACAACAAACAGACTTTTGGATGAATCTAAACTCTATTTCTGAACCACAGCAGTTCAGTGTTTTATTGTTTTAGTCTGAGAGTGTGAGAGTGGGTCAGACAAACATGTTGAGACCGAGGCATTAGCATGTTTATGAAGCACTGCTCTCTAATTACAAATAGCACAGGGTGATGTCATTGGACTGGCAACTGTGTCGTCATCGATGAGATTACAGATGAAATAAGCGCTTCAGAGGAGAGATCTGTGGCGCGTCGAGTCCTCCTTCACATCCCACACTGGAGCGACGTACAGTATATGTAGCTAAATATTTCATTCATCCCCATTTCTCTGCTGAATATTCTATCATCACATTGTTCCCTTTCTTTGATTAAGCTATTGGAAGTTTTCATCTGATTAGGATTTGAAAGTGGGAGTCGAGTGGTCCAATTTAGCAAATGTTTGATAATAATTAAATGTTTGATATGTGAAATACATAGAGAAAAAACTGTCTTTCGATCCATACATCCGTCATTTTTCTTCCTCTTTATCTGTTGCAGCTGATTTCCCATCCCTTCTTTCCAAGTTAAGTTAAAATCAAATGTTCTTGTGATCTTGTGCTCAGAGCTCCAGTTAAACAAACATGTGAGATAATCAGGCAATTTCAATGAGCCCTTCATGAAGAAATGTCATACCATGTCGCCCTCTTCTGTCGGACAGCGAAGGCCGAGCTACGATTTCATTAAGTTACGGAGATGTGTTTTGAACCCTGTGATAAGGGCAAAACGACCCACTGCTTTTTGGCTTATTTTTTTTAGTTGTTCCTTGCTGATGCAGGAGAGTTTGAGGACAGTGGTGATGAATCTATTAACATTTATAGACATTGGTCGTCCGCCCCTATGGACCAATCGTGTCCATAAGGGATTTTTTATCGTTGCATTTCCTCTGTATGAACAGTTTGATTCTCTGATCTGTGTTGGCCTCCAAGAAAACTACTGTTGTGATTTAGGGCTGTACAAAAACTAATTGAGTAGAATTGAATTGAAAAAGAGTATCTAGCGACTTAAAGGAGCAGTATGTAAAAAATCTGGCCAGAAGTGGTACTGCAACCTCTCTCACTCTCCCTGACTCAGGTTGCCAGATATGCAGATGAATCCAGCTGGTACCATAATAACTGAATAGACAAGAGTTTTGTCAGCAACAAATCTATAACCAACACCTTTTTCACAAAGGATCCTGGTTGTATTCCTTGTTTTTTCATCAATGATTTGAGAATCATAGCGAGACCTTTTTTACTTCTGCAGCCACATGTTACTTCGTGAGATTAGCTCAACGCGGTGAGTTCTGGCAACCTGAATCACGGACATTTTCTGATTGGTAAAACAGTGGAGTGCGGGACATCAAAATGAAAACAATAACAAAGGGCTGTAAAACTGATTGTGAAATCCAAATATCTCGGCTGGACTACTCTTATCAGTTTAAGAATTATTAGAACAGAGCATGGTCTTTTAACGTCTTTGGATAGATTAGGGCCATTTAATGATGACTTGACATGAAAATCTTAGATATTGCTACTTTAAATGCAGAGGAAGAAGTTTACACAAAAACAATACCCTCCACATGCCTTCTAGTTTTGCTTTTCCTTGGTGGGTCACTCTCATTATCACGACAAGCAAAGTGAAGATTTAACTGTATAGAATTCACAAGTTGTACTCGAGGACCCCATATTCTGCAGTTTAACACCACTCCCACTTACGTCTGCAAAAGAAAACCGCCCTCCCTCCTCTGCCGGGGCCACGTCTGGCCTGGGTGTCACTTTTTCCTCTGACTAAAACTCGGTCACTTTGTCTATGCTATGTTTCTATGTATACTTTACAAGAGGTGGACTTACTTCAGTTATTTGTTTAAAGGGAGCAAAAAATGACCTCTGTATGTTTTGTGGTGAAATGATTGGACCGGTTACTGTAAAAGCAGTAGCAAGTCTGTTAAATATCCTCTCAAATGGAGTGCAGCTGTAGTGTCGCTGTGGGCAAGTCACTTCACAGTAAGAGTCAGCCGCGAAAATGGTGTAGTCCATATTGGAACGTATTGAGAAAATTGTGTATTGCTTTCAAGAGTTCACTCATTTTTGATCTGCTGCCATGATAAATTATAATACCTCTATCAAAGACATGTGTATCAATTCAATTCAATTCAATTTTGGATAGCGCTAAATTACAATTGATTCACCAACACAGATCAGAAAATCAAATACAAGAAATGCAATTCTAAAAAACACATTGAGCCATTGGTCCATAAGAGGCAGAAACCAATGGCCATAAATGTTGACAAATGGCAAGAGCTCTGGTGTGTTCCTGCTTTCTTTGTCTGGTGCACACTGGGGTAGTCTTGCACAGCTATCCCAATGTGGTTTTACTGCAAATGGCAAATACATTTTTGAATATTGAATCTTGAAATCTCCATAAATGTCATTGAATGTTGAGTGTCTTGGATCATCACCACTGTCCTTACGCCGTCCTGACACCCCTGCTCTAAAGTGAAAGTAAAAACAGCAAAAGATCTGAATATTTGCGCGGTAGAAAGCAGGTCAGAATATGAAAGCAAAAGCGAGCAAATGCGATGAACACAACTTTTATTTGTCAAGGATTTTTCTGTGAGTAACAAAGACCTGAACTCAAGTAGCTAAGTAGGAGTAGCTAACACTCTCTGGCTTCTCTAAGTGTAGTTTTTTGTTTTGGCATCCCCTCCAATGTGTCCCAGTGATCTTACAGATTCCAATTCAGTAATTTCAAGCTAGCTACTGGACTGGTGCCTCGTCAACAGACAGATTTTTCTTCTTCTGCATTTTAACGACACAAAAGTTGAGCATCAAGTTTTCCATTCACTCCCATTAATATATGAATGAGTGGGTATGCCCATATTTGGTATACCAGCAACTGTCCATAAAAATAGAAGAGAGAGATTTAGATGCATTTTCAGAGCCAAGAAAGTCCACCCACTTTGACCTAAGCAACTTCTATCCTCATAATTCCGTTCCGTTTCGCTCCTGCTGTATTTACTGTATTTGTAAATCTCGTCAGTATCGGCAGCGTGCGATCTGCTTCTCTGAGTATCTCTTTCACCCTTATCGCGGGCCCTGGACCTGGTTAGTCTCCACACTTCCGCCTGCCCGGGCCACAATAACGTAAGACGGCTGCTAACCTGCGATAATAACATAAGAGGAGACATCCCAGCGCAAAGCTAGTACACCACCAGTGACATTTTCCGATATAATCCTGTATTCTCCTGACATTTCACACAGCAGCGCTCCGGATGTGCCGTGTGTTCTATGGAAGCTTGTTGGAACAGTGATTTGATTAGGTTTGCACTGATTACGGTCTGGTCGGTCACAATGGACGCCTCTATTAGGAAGAGAGGGAAAAGGTTGGACCCAGAGAGCTGCACACGGCTACAACATGCATGGCTTTAATATGGGTCGGAGTGTGACATTATGATTATTTTTTAGCCTGGATTTTTTTTAATATTTACTTTTTTAGCACTTTTCAATTAGTATAGCCATTTCTAAGATTGTAACTATTTCAACAATGTCTTTCAAAATGTTATCATTTATGGACATGGGTCAACTCGCCTCATGGACCTATGTATTCCATATTTTTTGTGTTTGAACGGTTTGATTCTCTGATCGGATATGAACAGTTTTGTTAAGTCCTCTGATATAACTACTGATTTAGGGCTATACAAGAATAAATTGAATTATTTGAATGGATATCAGATATTTTCTCTTCTAAGTAAGTAGGTAATCTTTAATTAAACAGCACATTTTTACAGACCACGGTCACCCAAAGCGCTTTACAATCCAAGTTCAGATATTTTTCCATTCTCTTCACACACGGTGATGACAGAAGCCAGACACACACACCAGCCTATCAAAGCCTCCAACCAACACCATCCATTCACTCACTCATCACATTCATTCCTATTGGTTGGTAGGGAGAGTTTCCACCGGAGCACCCGGAGGAAACTTGTGCAGACACAGGGAGAACATGCAAACTCCACTCAGAAAGGCCCTGCATGTGCTATCCACCCAGCCACCGTGTAATAATTTTCATATCGCTATCTAAAAAGTCCTTGTTATTTAGACGGCGAGCAATGTCAATAAAAAATACCCATGCAGACTAATAATAGTTATCTCCAATAACGTTCAAAAACATTTATTCCTCCGCTTTGACAACATTCTAGGATTCAATATTTCACCACAATGAGTAAATAAGTGAGTTTCATGACATAAAGTAAGTATTATCAAGTTCCCTGCTCCTCAGAGATTAAAATGCTAACAATTAAAAAACAGGCACCGATCTTATTTTGACTGGCAGCTTTATGTGTATTTTCACGGTGGAGAATCACATTTCCATAAATTACAGTGATGGATAAACTATCATAAGTTAAGTTTGTGTTATTGTGCTGCCAAATTGCGATATGCAATTCTGAGACACCACATGCTACTGCTGTGCGGAATGTATACAAGCATGGGGAGAACATGCACACTCCACTCAGGGAAACAGAATCCTGCTGAGAGCGCAAAGTCTGCAGCGCTAACACCAGAACTCCCAGAGCAGTCAATTTGACGCTGTATTGTTTTTTGGACATGTAATCTCTCTGTTTTATTTAAGTTTTTTGTCTCATTATGTGACTTTTTCTGTTTCTATATGTAGTTTATTTGTGATTATGTTTATGAAATGATCTCGACCCTAGACTGGTTCCTTTTAGTCTTTTTTTGAAAGGGACATTGGACAGAAACATGAAGCTCAAAGACAGATATTTTCTGCACCAATAGCGGGAGAGTTTCCATCTGCAGTCCCCGGTTATAAATGTAAGGTTGTGCTATATTTAAAATTAATATAAACTCATATTGTGTTGTGTGTTACTCATTCCTACTGTAACGTGTGATACAACACTGAGATTTCCCCGCAGTGGGACAAAAAAACTTCAACCTAAATTCTCTTCACTTACAAAACTTCATTAAGTCATACACATGCTACAGTGGCTCAGTTGGTAGAGCATTGGCCTTTGAGCCTGAAGGTTGAGGGTTCGAGCCTATCATAAGACCTTCTCCACTGATGTCTATAGTCGTGTCCTTGGGCAAGACACTTTATTCACTTTTCCTATGAGGAGCATGGTAGTGATGTTCGCGGCTTGCCTTGATGTGTGTGTGTATATTGTATATGTGTATGCATCAAACTGAAATATCCCCATTGTTGGGACTAATAAAGGACCTTCTTCTTCTTCTTCTAATTTACTAAGTTTGTAAGTGCTTTGTGATGATGTCTCTCTCTTTCTCTCGCCCTCTCTCTCTTTGTCTCTCTCTCTCTGTCTCTCTGTGTGTGTGTCTTTCTCTCTTACTCTCCCTTTCCCCCTCTCTCTCTCTCTCCCTTTCCCACTCTCTCTCTCATCCCAATCTCTTTCTCTTCTCCCTCTCTCTGTCTGTCTCTGTGTGTGTGTGTCTCTCTCCCCCCTTTCTCCCTTTCCCTCTCTCTCCTCTCTCTCCCACTCTCTTAATTTTGTATTTTATATTTTATTGGTTATCTTTTGCAGTCATACATTAATCAATAAGCGTTTTACAGTCAGTATGACCACACTTATAAAAAAACCAAAAATAAATAAGATGCCATGAGAGGAAAAAATAACAAAAATAGTTAATTAAGTTAATAATAAAACATAATAAATCATAAAAAATAAAAATACATAAAATAAAAAATAAAAGTAAATAAATAAATAACAAACATTTAAAAAAACACACAAAAAACACAAAAAATACCTGATAATAATAATGAAGAAGGCAGCGGGGCTACACAATTAGCTTTGAAACATTATTTGCCATGTCAGAGCTCTTTAAAGAAGGGAACATTGAGTGGGGCCAGTTCTCTCTCTCTCTCTTAAATAACACATCTGTAAAACCTCAAAAACCATTCATAATCCTAGTCCTTCACTCTGGGCATATTCTGACAGACCCGGACCAAAGCGATTGAGTCACACCGGCGCTTGGTTCCGCTGCTGTAACCGGTCTCAATATGAATCAGCTGCTATCTATTGGCCGTGTTGTGAGGAGGATATTGGCAGCGAGATTACAGCAAGACGCAAACCTTTCCAATCGTTTCTGCATCAAGCCGCGTATCAGAAAGCCTTGTATTGCACCAAACAAACCTATCGCGGAAAACACTTCAGCGGCAAGTGCCTTATTCCAGCTTTTGTTTCACCTCAATGTGACATAGCGGCGCAAAGGGGCTCAGCAGCGAAAGCACGCGGCGTAATATTGACTCAGAACAAATAATCTGAAAAGCCCCGAATGCCCTCTCCTTTGTAAAGCTTTATGAAATATTAACCAAATTAATCTTACAGTCGTCTCCGGAACATGCAGTGCAGCCGGTGATTCTGTGCAAAACTCACAATCGCAAAGGCGGATTAGTTGGAAGATGTTTTTTTTTTTTTAAACGGGGTAAGGTATGTTTGGAGCCTTTACGATGTGTTTTGTGTTAATTATGAGGGTCCCTGTCGCACTTGTGACGAAAAGCCAAAGGGCAATACTCACTTTTGTTCCAGCAGTCACAGTCAGAGGTTTTTTGAAACAGGCAGAAAAGTAAAGAGATGTTGAAAAAGTGGTAAATATGAGGTAAATTTGCTTGAATTGTGCGGTTTTTATCCTAATTTGAGTAAATTCTGACAGTCTTTACCAATGGGACAAAACCATTTTCTCACTCCAGCAGATCTTATTTAAGGCAGTCATAATGTGCTCAAATTAAGATACATTTTGATCAATTTTGGACATTCATTACGTATTTTTCATCACTTGTTGCAGTGTAAATGCAAATGTATAGAATGTATATTTTGGACAACTAGGCCCTGGCCGGGGCGACAGTAGCTCAGTTGGTAGAACACTGGTCTTTGGACCCAATAGTCGTGGGTTCAAGCCCACCATGACCCGTGACACCTGCTCCCACTGATGTCTGTTGTCGTTGTGTCCCTGGGCAAGACACTTAACCCCACATTGCCTGAAGCCCCTGCTGAAAGACAAAGGCCATCTAGTCGATGACAGAGAAGCCATCTTCCCGTGGACCCACCACCTGCAGGAGGATCAGCGAGGGACTGGTGCTATGGGACTTGGATGGCAGCTCTGACTGCCACCCCCCTGTCCCAGAAATGAATTAATAAAAGGGTAGAAAATGTCATGACACGATGACAGGCCCTGGCTGAGTGGTGAGCCTCTCTCGCTTCTCAAATAAAAAAAGTTCTAGGTTCGACTTGCAGCCGGCATAGGGCCTTTCTGAGCAGAGTTTGCGTGTTCTCCCTGTGGTAGTTTAGTCATTATTTGAAAGGGACAGTGCACAGGAATAAAAAAACTCATAGACAGATATTTTATGCACTAGATTAGAGCGAGGCAGCAATGTTCACAGCACATTGAGACAGAGGTTAAAAACACGTATCGTCGCTAAACACATCATTATAAAGTGTCAAATGTGTGAAAGCTGAATAACTCTACTTTCCCAAATCAATGCTGCCTCAGTCTGTTTACGATGCCTCTAATAGTTTGAATGAGAGCTATGATCCACATTTCTCTCCGCGAACCAACTGATGTTTCATAACAATTTCTGGAAGCCCGAAGGCAGGACAAAAGGCCACAGTTCAAACCGGTCTCAAAATATGTGCATCCGCAAAACCCAAGAGAAAATCATTTGAAGGGATTTTATAGATTGCAGATTTAATGTCTGTCTGATGGACGAAAAAAAAGGAGAGAGAGAGAGAGAGAGATCAGGCATAATCCTCTTAACTGTTTGTTTGGTAATCTGATTTGGTCCGATTTTTAGGCTGCTATCTCTGCTTGTGGTTACTGATGCTGTCGCTGGATTGACCACTGGCATTTTCACCTTCAAAAAACCCAGAACGGCGGGTTTTTTCTGTGTGTGTGGCACAGTGTCATGACATATTTAAACAAAATATTGCTGGACGTTGTAAATCCAAATCCGCCGATGATTCTCTGACTGTGCTCCAGAGAAGAGAAGCGCTCTGTCTGTTTGCCTGTCCCTGTTCCAAATAAATGACCTACTTTGCACATTTTACACACATCTACGCGCCGGCTTCAACGTTTCTGTTGGCACGCCGGCTCATGGCCAATTCTTCGAAAAAAGAAAAAGCGTCTTAGGTATTTTGCGCCCTTGTTTGGAGGGATTGGTGCAAGAGTGCATGCAAGAAGCAAGTTTAAGAAAGACAGAAGTTAAATTGACTTTTTGACGTTTTAAGCTTTCAACTGTGGAATAATGTTGTTTGCACTTCCAAAGAGTTGCTGGAGAAGCAATTTCATATTTCGAACAGTACGACTACTACTTAAGTTTCTGTGATGCCTCTATAATCAGCTTTCATGCTGTTGGCGTCATAATTAATCTTATATGTGATTCTTTGTCCATGATTCCAACCCATAAAACGTAAAGTGTAAACAACATATTTTGTTGTTTTTAAAGGTTTATTATTATCATCATCATCATCATCAGTAGGAGTAGTAGTAGTAGCAGTAGTAGTATCAGTGGTAGTAGTAGTAGTAGTAGTATTATTTTCATTATTAGTATATTTATTAGTATTATTAAATCTATTTTTATATCTATTCTACTGTATGTCCATTTGATAGGGACAGAAATTTAGCATTGTTACAAATAACCAATGGCATGTTAAAGGCAAAACAGTTTCCCATTGAGGCTTCTCTTGAAAGCCTTTCCCAGCTATGTTAATGTGCTTTTTGCAGTAGAGGTAACAACAACTAGCATACTAACAGCCCAATTTCTGGTTGCAGAAGATAAAACACTCAACGGTCTATGAGCCATTGTTAAACAGACCGACAGCAGGACAGAACATAACAGGTGCTAGAGATTCCAGCCAGATTCCTGCAGTGGTCAGAATCCTGGTGTGCACGCAGGAGCCTAAGGGTGAGATGGCAGTTTAGCACTTTACAGCCGCAGCCGCCCCACTGTGGCACCTGATGTTCCCAGAGGTCTCACATCACAGTACTAACCAGGCCGCGCCGTGCTTCGCTTCAACAAATCTGAGGGAACAGGCTTTCACATGCAGGTGTGGTCACAGCGCGGAGACAAAACTGACTTATTTTACGACAAGGATCCGACACTTTTTCAACTTTTTCCCGAAATGAAACGTACAATTGAAAACATGTCCTTTTTAAAGCGCTGATGGGAAATAGGGCAAGAGCCTGCGACGGGTTTAGAAGCCAAAGATGTGCTTTTGTCGCGCTGGAGGAAGGTGAGGCTGGCACAGAGGCCCCCTTAAGGTGCTCAGGCAAAGAGCTATTTCCAGATCACTGGCCCTACTCCCCCCCCCGCCCTGCCTCCCCCGCCTCCCCCCTTCCCCTCACCTCTGGTATGGGGGGGAAAACCACAGCACGGCGAGGCTCCTGTCACAGACATGGCTCAAGAATGGATCCATTATTCACAGCGGCTGTTAAGGGACCGGCGCACAAGGGTGGGACGCACTGCGCACTTTTACACGCTGCGCACACAGATAAAATGTAATGAGGGCCATATTTTTACATCCGCAGTAACGTCTCAGCATTATTTTGCTGATTAAATGATGAAAAGTGGGGGTTTTGAATTGTTTGAGATTTATAACGGAGAAGTTGGAGAAGTGGTTGAGGTCAAATCACTACATTTACTAAAAATCTATAAACAGAAGTGCAATAATAACAAACACTTAGGAGCCAGTGGTCCATAGGGAGTGGGATGACCAATGTTCCTAAATGTTCATAAATATTAGAATCAAATGAAGGATAGTACAGGATTAAACCTTAAGTTCAAGGTATATATAAGATTATAGATAAGATATAAGATTTTGTACTTACAGGTGGATCAACAAGATTATTGGTCCTCCTAATTGTCAATCATTCTGACCAGAGAGTTTTGTTCAAAAAGCAGAGAGGGCGGTTCTTTCCTAAAACTTGGGAAAATCCTCTTATATACCTTTAATGACTAGAATGACAGTTGTTATTTAGTAAAACATGTTTGTTGAGCGCGGGGTGTGCTTTATAAACTTACATCTACAGAGCAGTATCATATATATAGTTGTTGACAGTGATGCATTCAGGACACAACACTAAAATAACATCAAAAAGACTAATAACAGTAAACATTAGATCTTGAGGTAAAAGTCACAAAGCCCAAGGTATACTTCCACATTCCATATTCCATCCCGTGTCAGACTCACTGGCGTGGTTAATATGCATGAGCAGGTGCGAGATCTCTTAGCGGGACAAAATTGTGCGCTGCCTCTGTGGGGATACGTCGGCGCTTATGCTGTGCCATCTGCTGTTGATAAATCAATAGATTAAACCTACAGATAATCTACATATAGAGTGTGTGATTTCAAATGAAAGACCGTGCGGTGGAAGTGATGCGTTGGAGGCCGGGCGGGCGTGTGCGTCTACGGGAACGGGCGTGTGCGTCTACGGGAACGGCAGGAGCAGATACACAACTACATGCATTGGTGACGCCTGACATGACAAGGGGCCAGCGAGCTCCTAGTCCCATTCCTATGTCTGTCACACCTAAAGGACAGATTATGATTATGTGAGTTTGCGCACGCACCATACCCAGAAAACGTGGTAAATGCGTGATCTGTGATGCATGACTTGAGGTTTCTGTGCCTTTCTTTTCCTCTTGGAAATCGCAGGTTGCATCCATAATTTACACCAGCCTCCGTCTGTTCCTCTCTTCTCCACTCCCTCCCCCCAGACATTTCTTTTTCTATTTTTTTTTTTTACTCTCCTCCTTTTCCTCTTCTCCATCTCTCTCTCTCTCTCTCTCTCTCTCTCTCCTGGCAATCTGGCTTTTGCAGGCTCGCTCATTAGCATATTGCAGAATGTGCAGATGCCACCAAAAATGATTCACCTTCCAGCGCTTTGATGCAGTTTTGCGTGTACACAAACTACCGCCGTCGACACTTCTGCTGCTCTCTCGCGGAAGAAAAAAAACCAAAAGGACACGGAGCCTTCTTAAACCCGGAATCGTCCGCGTGACAATATGTCCGACCTTTCCTTCTGATGTTCCCTTGCATCCTCATTCGCCCTGATTACATTTTCCATCATGTCAGTCAAAGGTGCTTTAATACTGATGACGATTGATGGCCTGCTTTTCCCTGCCAGGACATAAATGAACACTTAATATTCATGCCGCTCACTGGATAGCAGAATACATAACACCGGCCTCATGCGCTGAAAGGATAATTGAAGACACAGTATCCAGGCATCAAAACGCAGGTCTTTCTTCTTTCTTTCTTTTTTTTTTTTTGGTGCAAGGAAAGACAAACGAGTGGAGGATGGGGATTAGCAGTTGTCGTGCTCTTGGAGATGGATATTGCTATTGATAAAGGCCGATCAATAGTCATACATGGGAACTCGCCATTGGTTCCAAGTCTGCTAACGCTGCTATTCAGGTTTCACACCCTGGGGACAGCTTGGAGCGGGGAAAAAAAGCAACACAGCTGAAACATGCGTGAAAGGACTTTAGTAAACATCCTTCAAACAGGATTTTTTTTCTTTCCTTCCAGCCTCCAAATCGACTTCATCTGAGGGGTAACAGATACAGTCAAGTGCACAATGACTTGGCATCTGATGGTGTTTTTGCTCCAGCGAGAGAGAGAAGGCGGCGTTACCTGACGAGGGCCAGCTGCCTGCCATGCAAAGAGGAAATGCCTTTGCCCGCGCCTGCCTGAGTAGAAGACGTCACGTGACCCGTATGCTTTGGGCAAAACAGATCCGGAGGAGGATTATTTCAGCCTGTTCGGAAGCGTGTGCCAGCATCTTGTGTACGACAATAGGATGCAGGCTTGAATGGTTGTAGACATGTATCCCAAAAAATATTTACACATGAAACTGCTTATGCGGTCTTAGATCCAGGGCCATGGTTGTATGGAGTCCAAAGTTAAAGCTGGGGGACGTAAATTCTTTTGTTTTTCTCGAGTAATACCTTTTCTTTGTGTTAATAGAATGTGTCTTGTATACGTAAAATGGCCACAACACAACTGCAAAAAAAAAAAAAGTTCATTGATTGAATTGAGTGATTTTTATCTTAATTTGAACTGTATTAAAACAAGATTTGCCGATGGGACAAAGCCATTTAGTCTGATTTCAAGAATGGTTGCTTTGTTTCCTCATTCCAAGTGAGACATTTCTAGTATCTTTTTGAGACAAGATTGTTTTGCTTTGTCCCATTGGCAACTCTTGTTTTAAGGCAGTCAAAATGTGCCTTAATTAGGACACATTTTGCCAAATCTGAGCAATTTTAGACTTATTTTTCCCCACTTTTTGCAGTGTTAGAAAAAGCCCTGTGAGTCACTATTTGATGCTTTGGGCTGAGGGTGGATTGGCACAGAGAGGGTAGTTCTCTATTTCACTTTGCTTCCTGAAAATGCTGGTTAAAAAAACGTGACAAAGACCAGCACAACACACACAGGTGAAAACTAGTTATGAAAGAGTTTTTAGAAGGAACTGCATGGATTTTATTACATAGTTTAACTTCTTGTGTTGAGAAAGTTGGGTACTCCAGCTTTAAGACCTTAGAGATAAGAAAAAGTATATCATTTCAATAGTTTCAGTGATAGACGTGAAGATGGATGCACTCCAAAACCATGGCAACAAAGTACAAGCAACAAGCAAGCAAGCATTTATTAAAGATTACCGTAGTGGTTTCTTTGTATGTTGAAAACAAAATCCATGTTGTGATTGAGTCTAAAATGGTGGTTAGAAACAAACCCATGTAGCAACTTATGACATAACCGTCTGTGACATAACAATTGTCGTTATTTTGAGCAACACAACAAAAGGAGCTTATTGAAAGTGAAAGGTTGTACAAAATGACCAATGGCAGAATCCGACTCAAACACAGCAGATTATTATCATATGGTATTAACCTTTAGCAAAATCTCTGTTATTTTTGTGGGACAACTATTGCTGTACACAAAACAGATACATCCTCATTGACTTCACGACAAAACTATTTTAAGAAGTGGACGTCACAATGATTCAAACTCCAAGTACTAAACTCCATAACGTCTTCTCTCAAATGCGATACTTAGAATCTCACTGGAGCTGAACGACGGGTGCACACTTCGCAATTCTCCAAGGTTTGTTTCCCTTTTATTTTCCCCAGAAGCTTTCCAGGAAAATTAATAACAGTTGGAATGCATGCTTGGGACTAATCAGCGAATGACCGTAAGCCCAATGTCTAAAAATCTGTTTCTGAAAATGTAGGAGACAAAACATTGCCCGATTTTAGGTTTTATATCTATTCTATGTCCATTTGATAGGGACAGAAATTTAGCATTGTTACAAATAACCAATGGCATGTTAAAGGCAAAACAGTTTTCCATTAAGGCTTCTCTTGAAAGCCTTTCCCAGCTATGTTAATGTGCTTTTCGCAGTAGAGGTAACAACAACTAGCATACTAACATCTAGATAAGAGATCCTTTATTGGTCCCACAGTGGGGAAATTTCAATGTTGCAGCGCACATACAGGACAGTAGTAAGAGCACACAAAATGTACAATATGAGTAGCTGCTATGTTTCTCAACTAGCTGTAAATGCTTCAATGTCAATCAATCTATCTAAAAAAAGTGTATAGTGTAGTGTAGTGGCAAGATAAGTAGAGAAAGTGACATTCAGTGGACATTCTGAAATTCCAGGATTGCATTTACAGACGTGAATTACAACATAGCCACTCTCTTGCCTTCAAACTCATCCAACAGCCTATGGGGATTTCTACAAACATTTGCATTTCTTCAAAAGCAGAGTGGATTTCAATTTAAATCATGAATAATTATGAAAAACCTCAACTAAATGTGATGATTTTTTCATTTTGTTAATGTGGCTGAGTGGTTAGCACTTTCGCTTCTCAGTAAGAGGGTCCTTGGTTCGAATCCCGGTCAGGACAGCGTCTTTCTGAGTGGAGTTTGCATGTTCTCCCCGTGTCTGTCTAGGTTTCCTCCTGTTTCCCTACCACTAAAAACATGTAAAATAGGCAAAAATCCTTCAGCTTTGATCGTCCTGACCAAGCCAAGCGCTGTACTACAGCGACCACTGCTTCTGACAGACGCCCTAGCGGCAATGAAGGAATGCAGAGGATACATTTCACAACAAAAGACAATAAAGTATAACGAACTAACTTAAGTGTATTATCTTTTGTTATAACAAGAAGCAATAACAACCTCAATCTCCAAAACGAGACTATGCCACAGCTTCCCTTCCACCAACCACATAAAAAAACTATAATTTACAATAAGAAACACACATAAAAAACCCATCTCAACACTTCCTACATCTTTATCAGCCGCGTAACCTGAACCCGCAGCCTCTTATCGAGCCTTATCAAGCGGCGCGACCGGCATTGTCGCATCGCCGTAAGCCGCTACTTAAATAATTGGATGCAATAGGTGATAAATCAGTATCCTTACCGTCGCTTGTGATTTCCTATTAGGTCCAAATCCGCTTCCTAATCCTCATCAATCATAGCAGCCTGCAATGAAAAACAACACAAAAGCAAAGTACGTCAGGAGACAGCAAGAAAGGACAGAAAAAACAAGATGGCATCATTTATGGAGATATAATTCAGCATTGTGACAGATCAGTGAGGT